>VNJY01001467.1:0-14721 GCA_008042715.1 Drosophila bocki | reverse complement strand
TAAAATGTGAAATTTAGTAAGCAGATTTGTTTATCTGAAAAAAAGTAGCACAGAAAAACTTTCCGAATTGAATTTGATGCTTTTTTGGCTTAGTTATGATTATTTTTTATAAAAAATTACCATATAAAATATATAAAAATATTCATTTAAAGAAAGTGAATATTTCAGATCTTCTTGAGTGGTTTTATGATTTTTGTCAGCGAAGGAGTCGTTTCCGACCCTATAAATCATATATATTCTTGATCAGCACAAAAAGCGGAGTCGATCTAGCCATGTTTAGAAGAAAAACATTTTTCATAATTTTTTTTTGTATTTTTAAGGTCTTAAAATGGTTTATTGTCACAGAAAAAATTAGCAAAAATTGTAATATCTTAAAGTTTGAAATTTAGTAAGCAGATTTGTTTATCTGGGAAAAACTAGCACAGAAAAATTTTCCGAATTGAATTTGATGCTTTTTTGGCTTAATTATGATCGATTTTTGATTAGATGAAAGATCCTATGGCAAACTGCAAGGGTATACAAATTTCGGCTTCCCGAAGTTAGTTTTCTTTCTTGTTTTAATATATTTTTGAAATGCGAATTCGGGCAAACGCTATATTTCATAATTATGATTAAAAAACATAATAAAAAAACACAAATTTCAAGTTTTTCTGATTTCTGTGGACAGTTATCCTATCTCTCTAAATAGTTTTCCAAACTAAATATTTAAAATATTGCTCAAATGTTGTGTTATTTACGGTATTTAATTTATTAAGCTAATTAACCCCCTCCACGCACTCGTGTACAAAGCTTTGGCTTGAAAGAGACAGCCGCAGAAAGAGCGAATAGAGGGAAAGGCACGCTCAGCTGAGCGAATGACGCTTCTAAAGCGCGACTTGAGGCGTGGGTAAACTTTGCCAGCTTCTACTCACGTCATAGATGCTTCGCACAGACGCTTACTCACGGCCAGTGCCCGCAACGTTAGTGTTGTTGTCTTCGCCTGGCCGGCTATACAAATTTTTGTGTGGTCTGTCTTTGTGTGGGTGGCGCTTACAAGGCTGTTTACTGCACATTCACAAAGGCCCGGAGACTAAACACCAAAGCTGCGACCAGAGCAATGGCAACACGCGGCTGTTGCTTTTGTTTGGCAGCCCAGAAAAGTGTATTTTAAAAAATCGTTGCCACCATGCCCTGCCGCCCACGCACAGTGGAGCAACCTTCCGACGGGCACACAATTATATCAAAGCGTTAAGAAACTATAATACCCTGCAAGGGTATAAAACGAAAGGAAGCTAACTTCGGGACGCCAACATGTACATGTTATACCCTTGAAGTTTGCAATTAAATAGTTTAAAATCGGACTAAAAAGTTTAAAAATTGCCTAAACTAGTTTAATAGAAAGATGGAGAGTTTTAGCACACTACAATTTTAGCTCTACCAGACTTTAGGGTTAAAATCTTGGCAACGATCGAGAGAAATAGAGAGTGTGGGCGAAGAATTCATAGCATGCGCCGCCGTCAGCGTTCCATAAAAATGTGTTGTTTATGCTTTCTGACCAATTTTCGCCCGCAACACCGCACAAATAAAAAATGCCTTGGAAACGGGCCCACAAATATGATCGCGAGAAGCAGCTGCAAAAGCTTCTTCTTCCTCTTCGTTTTCAGAGCGAGGGAGTTGATTGCTTTTTCCTTTTTGTTTGCAGCCTTTGCGCGAATTTCACACATGTTTTATAAGTCATTCAATGCAATTCATTTGAATAATTTTTATAAATAAAAGAAACGCATTCCAATCAGAATTGATATGATATCTCACTTTCCAAGCTGGCGAAGAAAAACAGTCGGAAATTATGTAATTCCCGCATTCCTGATACTCAAACCATAATAATAGTTAATGCCAAAAGAAAAGTGTAAGAGTCACCCACACACTGCCACATTTTCTGTCTGATTGGGAGGTGCGGCCCACACACACGCATACATTACCTTGTCCCTCTTGTTTCGTTTGTTTGCCTTCGCTCTCTTTCGCTCTCGCTAGCGCCCGCTTCTAGCAGCCGTTTTGTTGTTGCTGCTGCTGGTTCTGCTCCAGCCGACGGATCCCAAATGTTTCCATTTCAGGTTGGTTTCGCCACCAGGAGTGGGTTTCATTGAAACTAAGCACAATGCGTAATAGCTAATTACGCCAACAACAACTATTACTTATTATGATTTCACATTCACAGTTGGAAATTACCACACGCGCAGGGACGCTCGCTAAAGTGCAACTGCCGGCGTTGTCGGAACGGGCGGGGGTCGGGGACGAAGACGCCTACGCCGCGAAGGAATCGAATAACACATACGTATATACTACTCACCGCGAAGGGCGAAGGAATTGAAGAAATACATATTTACATATATACTTGATGCACTTTCCGCGACGTGTTCCCCAAATTTTTCCGAAGGGCAAACGCGTATTTATAGGTTTCTAGAGAGAAATCTGTTAACAATGCAATTCCGAATTAGCCAGAGCGCAACCGAGCCGTTTTGTCACGTTCATTTCGAATTAACTTTGTTATTAGCTCGTTTTTTACTCCGATACGACCGCCGCGACCTAATCAGAATTTAGCTATTTTCCCACTATATTTATTTTTATTATATTTATATTTTTTGCCCAAATATCAAAATCGCCATATTTTTGTTTGATATTTTTTGATATTTTCCCCTTGGTCACTCTGAACTTCAAAGTAAAATGTCAAAACAAGGTTTTACATGGCTGGGACCGAAAAGTCTGGCAGCACTGTTAGCTGGGACCGAAAAGTCTGGCACTTTTGGTCGCTGGGACCGAAAAGTCTGGCAGCGCCGCGGCACGAGCGACCAGCGTTGCCAGACTTTTCGGTCCCAGCTAACAGTGCTGCCAGACTTTTCGGTCCCAGCGACCAAAAGTGCCAGATCAAAGTAAAAAAAAAAGTAACAGACTTTGCTTTGCATCCTGGTCACACTTAACTTGTAGGTAACGTATATTTAAACCCTTTAAAATGTACTAAATGTTTAAAACATTAACTCCGGTTGCCTACATATATAGTGGTGAGAGGAGTCAGAGGAATGCTATGATTTAACCAAATTTCGAAAAGGTAAGTTAAGCATTCCGAAGCTTGCTCTTTATTATATTTTATCATGGAATATAACCATTGACCAAATTCATAATCTATTTCATAATTGGTGCGAATTACTGGCGCAACCACAAAACTTACAACATAAACTTATTGTTCTTCTCAGAAAGATGCTTCGAGGAGCGCTTGGCGTCGAGGAAGAGAGAGTGCACATCCTCGATGTCGTCCTTGCTGATCTGGCTGCGACCGTTCACTTTGGACATCTGGTGAGCAGGGGTCAAGAGCTGCACGGCATAGCGCAGCGTGGAGTTGGTTCCAATCTCGCTCAGACGACCGAAGGCGGACTCCTCCAGCTGAAGACCCTCCGTCTGGGCGCGCAGCTTAATGATCTGCTCCATGTCGGCGGTGGAATAGAGTAGCGTGCGAATGATCAAAAGGCGATCTAGCAGATCCAGGGGAATGCCATGCGGCGAGATAATGTCGGTGGTGCCACTGTAAAAAATTTGGACAACTATCAACTTGGGCTTTCTAGTTTCAGCAAGTACTAAAAAGGAGCTAGTGGCTGTCCCATAAACAAACAGACTCGTAGTTGCCAAGACAGCACGTAACATTGGGAACTTGAAATGCTACCCTAAATGCCAACTCTTACCGAATCACACAGCGTCCGCGGTTGGTGGCAAAAATCACAATTGGGGCTATGGGGGACTCCAGCGACTTGTGCAGATAGGTAAAGGTCTCCAGGTCGAGCATGTGAATTTCATCGATGAAAAGGACACCTGGAACTAGCTCTGCTATTCCCTGGTCAATGTACTTGTTCACCACCTTGTTGATCTCCAAGCGTAGTTTGTCTAGAAATTTGAAAGTATTAGGACACCTTATTTAAACACACAACAACAAAAAATGACCTCACCTGTTATCTCGGTCTTTTTTGGTTTCATTAGTTGACCCATCATAGAAAGCACATCCTGGCCGCCCTGCGGGCGAGCATTGGCCACATCCAGGTCATGTAGAGTGACATCCTGGATCACTTCCTTCTTTTTGTGCACATCGCCTTTGGGCAGAGGCACGTACTCCTCGGTTTCTAGATCAAATTCAGTGGCAAAAGTGTCGCTGCGTCCCTGGCGCTTGACTGCTCCACTGTTGGCCTCTATATATATGACATCCCCCACTTCCACCTTCTCCTTTTGCAAGGCATCGAAGATGCTTGGATCGAGCTTCAGCTGTTTGGTGCCCTTGGCCGTCTTTAGGCCGATGACCACGTTGCTAATGGTTTTGCCATAGCCACCCATGGGATTCTCGGTTTCCACGGGAGTTAGTTCCGTGACTTCGCCCTCATAGACCTCCTTGGTCTCGCGGATGCGGAGCCCGATGGAGCGGCGAAAGTTCTCCATCAAAACCTCGGTTTTCTTGATCTCGTTGCTGAATACCTCGGAGCCCACCATAGGGCAGAAGGGCACCTTGTTGCCCAGTTCCTGGGCGATGGCCAGGGCGATGGCGGTCTTGCCGGTACCCGGCGGGCCAGCCAGCAGCAGGGCTCTACCGGCCATTTTCTTTGACTTGATCAGATCTACCACGATGCCGGCTGCCTCGCGGGCCGCTTTCTGGCCCACCAGTCCGGCCGCGCTCTGCAGGGCAGCTCCGGCCTCGTCCAGTCCAAGCCCTTTCACGTGGCTGTGGGCGGCAATGCGCTGGGTGCGCACGGTGCTCTTTACTTCCTCGATCTTCATTCTGGCCTTTTGTATTAGAGCTGTTTCCTGATGGGTAAATGTTTCTTCTAATGCTCAAATCAAACAAATTTGTTGTCAAGTCAACGAGAATTTTTTGCCGGCATGGAAAACTAGACGGCGATATTACTATCGATATTCTTTGTGTATCGATACGCACTACATATCTATCTAGTATTTTTTAGCGACCTATCGATTCTCCCAAACTTGGCCACACTGCTGAGCCCATTTGCAAGCATTTATTTATTATATAGCTTCGGTTTTAACAATTCCATTGCGACAATGAGTTCAACGCGCCCGTTTTGCTTTGTGTGCGGCAAGATCAAGTCCGTGGGAGTCTTTCAGTTGATTGAAGGTAGGGACTGCGTGGGGCTTTCTTGGTGGGAAAATGTAATGGATGATGTTTCTTACAGGCTGCATAGTGCCAGGCACCTTCAAACCGATTAAAGACATACTGAAATACTTTGAGAAGATCATAAACCAGCGCCTGGACCTCACGCCCAGCTCAGCCGCCTGTCGGGACTGCCTGGAGTACCTTTTCAACTACGACAGGCTGGTGCGAAACCTCAGCCAGGTTCAGCGTCAGATTGCAGACGCGCTTCTAGGATGCCGTCAAGGAGAGGGCACAGACGATTGCAAGCCAACGGGCAAGAAGCGGGTCACCAAGCCCAGCGTCCAAGTGCCGGCCTTCCAGATCCTACATCCCACGCAAAATAAGCAGGTGGAGATTCCACAGTCCTCGGCCGCAGTGCTGGAGGCCATGAAGGAGGAGGAAGTACAGGAGGTGGAGTTCATGAAGGAGGAGATGCTGGATGATGATTTCCGGTTTAGCGAGGCGGAGGCGGAGGACAGCATGTCCTCGTCTGAGGAGATGTTCTTTGAGAACATGGACTTACCGTGCCACATTTGCGGAGAGATGTTCTCCAGTCAGGAGATCCTAGACAGGCACATCAAGACTGACAATTGTCAGAAGAACGAGTTTACTACCTGCAACATATGCGGTCTGAAGGTCAAGGACGACGAGGTTCTGGACCTGCACATGAATCTACACGAGGGTAAGACGGAACTGGAGTGTCGCTACTGTGACAAGAAGTTCTCCCACAAGCGCAACGTGCTGCGTCACATGGAAGTGCACTGGGACAAGAAGAAGTATCAATGCGATAAATGTGGCGAGCGTTTCTCGCTCTCCTGGTTGATGTACAACCACCTAATGCGGCACGATGCTGAGGAGAATGCTCTGATTTGCGAGCTGTGCCACCAGCAGTTTAAGACTAAGCGCACCTACAAGCATCACTTGCGCACCCATCAGGCCGATCGACCGCGTTATCCGTGTCCCGACTGCGAGAAGTCATTCGTAGACAAGTACACTCTTAAGGTGCACAAGCGCGTCCACCAGCCGGCAGTGAAGGAGGACAAGACCGCCGCTGCAGCTTTATATTAAAGTATTACGTTTAGTTATCCATAAGCAACTTATCATCCGTACGCATAAGTACATAAACAGCCGTATGTATCATAAATTTAAATCTCTCATTATCCCGGAATTTCCATTCCCTCTAAATTTTATTATCTTGAACGTAAACAGGTAAAATCGGGGATTTAGTCGGAATTCTCTATGGATTTTGGCAATAAAGTAGGCAGATGTCTTTTCTCAACCGTCGTAGTGCACCGTCTACCTGTTAGTTTGCACATATAAGAACGTCGTCTGCTGTGTGGCCTTCCTTAGTCGAAACGTTCGTCCTCGCCAGTGTACACCTTAAGAAATGAATGCATTATTTATTCAGTTAAACGCGTGCAGTGAGCTGATTGCAGAAGGTTCCCGCACCATGAATATTGGCTGGCTGAACGAGTTCTGCGCCAACTTTCTGGATTTTGCCACCAACCTCAAGGCGCAATTGCCGGAATTGGCTCCGTGCGGCGACAACATAGATGTCGAGACAATCTTCCTGTGTCTCCACCAGGTGGTCTGCTGCATCCCTCATCTGGAAAAGGGAATCATGTTGGACGCGTCGCAGATGACAAAGCATCATTTTCTCGATCGATTGGACTGGTGTATCCGCCGGCTGCTTATCTCCGTGACGCAGCTGGAAACTAGTCACAATGCCGAAAAGTGCCTGGAAGATACTTCGTTCGTAGAGCTGATGGATTTGGCGTTGGAGCGTTTGGATACATATATGGAAAAACTGACTGAAGGAAGTAATAACACCATACATATTTTTGAAGAAAGCTTTTTGGAGGATTGCTATCCTCTGGCCAGTATAGTGAATCACATTGTCCGTCATGCGTTGGCGTTTGCTAACGTTGCAATTTCAACAGACAAAAAGGCCTTGTCGGCACTTTGCGAGACCTTGCTTGGCGAATGCGCCACATTCCATGAGAAGGAAGGCGATCCTAATCGTGGTCATCGTAAGCTGGAAGCCCTCTCCTTGGAACGGGCGCTCTATGCCCTGGAATCGTACCTTAATGAGGCCCTCCTGCACCTGCTTTTCGTCGGCCTAATCGAGTTTGAAAACACATCAGTGGCAAAAATAAAGGAAGCCGTGCAGTCGGGATCTCCTACTGCCCATGAGCTGATAAGCTCATTCGACACCAATATGGACCGCATCCAGCAGATCGGAGTGCTGGCCATAGCGTTCTCCCAGAATATAAGAACGAAGACGGTCGTGCGCAGTTGCCTCGCTTCCTTGGAGTCTTTGGACGCCTGTATCGTTCCGGCTCTGCAGTTGCCGGAATCATCAACGTCCGCACTTCACGCCAAAATCCTAGAGGACCATTTCAATGAAGAGATGTCGATCTTCCGCAATATCATCCACGAGATCACCGACAGTTGCTCGCTAATTAACAATTACCTAGATATGCTGGCAGAAAGTATACAAATGCTGGATAAAAACCAACTATTGTTGATTGTTCAGATGGGCAATGTGTTAGTGGATCATTTTCAGTTACCTGCCAATTATTCTGTCCTCGGCGACGATGGCAAGCGGGTACACAAGGATTTCATACTGATCCTTCGAGAATGTAAAGCAGTTGTCAATTTGGCCTTTTCAATCGACCCAAAGCGAATTGCTAAGCGCCTCAAGATGTTGTATTCGGTCCTGGCAAAGCTGCGGAATTCTATTTGCAAAGATACCTTGGAAGACAATTCCATCTCATCCAAAGATCTAGAGCCCTGTGGCAGCAGAAGCACCTTTATTAGAAAAAGCCGATCGGTGTCCTTTGTAAAAAACTGCAAAAATTCAACATATACGCAGGATATGGTCAGCAAGGGCGACTTAATTAGTTTTCAGATTACGGAGATTCTTAATTCTTCTGTAAACCCTTTGTAAATATATAAAAATTAATTGCATTGATACCGATAATTGTATAGATTTAAGAACAAACGATAGTTGTAATCGATATATCGAATGTAGTTGCGATCAAAAAAAAATTAGCCGACCACATAATACACAAAAATAATTGTAAATTATTAAATAATGAAATTCCAAATATATAAATAAATAGGTATTCAATGTCAAATTGCAATGGCTTTTGAACGGAGCGGCATATTTGGTAGATCCAAATTTGTGGAATGCTGGAGCGTCCGGCAGAGAAAATACCAGAAATACTATCGCGCCGCCTTTGCAGCCCTGGAAATGCTCACGGTTGCATTCAGGCGTTTTGGTGTAGTTTCGATATCACATTTTTTGCCAACTCTATTAAATTTTATACACAAAATCCATTTCCCCGGGCAAAGCACGAATTGTAAACAAAATACTGGACATCAAGCCGCAATGGACTCGTGTTTCTTTTGTGGCGCCGTCGAGCTAGGCTCTGGTACCAGCCGCTACGAAAAGCTGTCGGCCAAAGTGCCCTCGTCGCAGAAGACAGTCTCCTTGGTGCTCACGCACCTGGCCAACTGCATCGGCTCGCCGCTGGACGTGAAGACCAATTCCCGCCTTTGTCCGCGCTGCTTCAGCGAGCTGTCCGACTACGACACCATTATGGTCAATCTGATGACGACACAGAAGCGGCTCACTAATCAACTGAAACACGCCCTTAAGTCGGATTTCGATTTGCCAGAGTCCGGCGAGGATCTTCTGGTGGAGGAGGAGGAGGAGGTGCCCCTGGAGGAGGAGGACACGGATGCCGATGCCGAAGCGGAGGCCCTGTTCGTGGAGCTAGTTAAGGATCAGGAAGACTCTGATACCGAGATCAAGCGCGAATACGACGACGACGACGAGAATGAGTTCCTCTGCGAGGTGGAGGTGGGTGAGCCCGAGGGAAACTTATCCAAGGGCGACGGCGAAGACAAGCCCATGCGAAAACGTGTCAAGCAGGAGTGCAGCACCTGCGGAAAGGTGTACAATTCGTGGTATCAGCTCCAGAAGCACATCAGTGAGGAGCACTCCAAGCAGCCCAACCATGTCTGCCCCATCTGCGGGGTAATACGTCGCGACGAGGAGTACCTTGAACTGCACATGAACGTGCATGAGGGCAAGACAGAAAAGCAGTGCCGCTACTGCCCAAAGAGCTTCTCGCGTCCAGTAAACACACTGCGCCACATGCGCATGCACTGGGACAAGAAGAAGTACCAGTGCGAAAAGTGCGGACTTCGCTTCTCGCAGGACAATTTGCTGTACAACCACCGTCTGCGGCACGAAGCTGAGGAAAACCCCATCATTTGCAGCATATGCAATGTGTCGTTCAAATCACGAAAGACCTTCAACCATCACACCCTCATTCACAAGGAGAACCGGCCCCGCCACTACTGCTCCGTGTGCCCCAAGTCTTTCACCGAGCGATACACCCTCAAGATGCACATGAAGACTCACGAGGGCGACTTGGTCTACGGCGTTAGGGAGGAGGCTCCCGCCGACGAGCAGCAGGTGGTGGAGGAGCTGCATGTGGACGTGGACGAATCGGAGCAGGCAGTTACCGTGATTATGTCGTCGGACAATGACGACAACAGCGGCTTTTGCCTGATCTGCAGCACCAACTTCGAGAACAAAAAGGAGCTGGAACACCACTTGCAATTCGATCATGACGTTGTCCTAAAATAAACAAATTATATTTAACTGAAAATAAGCTATCGTACGCTAGCATATTCCCTTCTTTATCCTTCATTAAATTGTAGATATCGATGTCCCTTCAAAGTATAATTTTCTGGTATCCAAGAGGCATCGAGAGTTAATACAATTTGCGCTCGGCTAATTCGACTGCACTTAATTATGTGAATTAAAGATTCCAATGCTTATCATCGATTTGTACTAACACTTATAAAATACGAATAAAACAAAAAAACAATTCTATGCCTTTTTTGAGAAAGGGAAGTTCCGCAAAATAACTCTTACGCCTCTTACGAGCTTCGGTTCTCCATAAAAAACAAAAAAAGCATACTCTTGTGTGTTTTTAACGTTTCAAACTTGTATTCCGACGTTACAACGTTATGAATCTTAAGCTTACTCGTTCTCTTGAGAACGCAGACGACCGTTGGGGTTAGTCAGGCGGATCGACAGCTGCTTGGCGCGCTCCACAATCTCCTTGCGCTTCTTCGAAGACACGCCGTGGGCGATCTCACCGCAGTATACGCGGTTCTGCATCAGCAGCACCTCCAGCTCCTTCACATTGTGCACCAGGAACTTCTTGAAGCCAGTGGGCAGCATGTGGCGGGTCAGCTTGTTGGAGCCGTAGCCGATGTTGGGCATCAGATACTGGCCCTTGAAGCGACGACGCACTCTGTTGTCGATACCCTTGGGCTTGCGCCATTTGTGCTGCAATGGCAACAAAAAATGTGCTATCAGAAACATGTCATTAAATTCAATGATTTCCACTCACCGACAACTTGGCATATCGATCCGACTGGTGGCGAATGAAGTGCTTGGTGCGCTTCTTCACAATCTTGGGTCTGTACGCCGGGCGAATGGTCATTTTGGAGCTGCAATACAGAAATTAAAAACACCTATTAGTCCTCTCGGCGCCAATGCAGTCACGAACCACTATTTGTAATTAGTCAGAGGGGCCCGGGCCGGCTCTCAATGGAAAGCAGTTAACTCAGATGCGCAGAGCGCAAATTATTATAAAAAACGAAAAATAAATACACGTGGGCCTAATTTTTATGTACAGACCTCGCCGGAAATCAATAGCGAAAAGAGAGTGTGACCAGTGGGGATGTCAGAAACACCCCAAAAAAAGGCGATACATCGATACTCTCAAAAGCTACTAATTTCTACTATTTTGGTATATCGAATATCTATATTTGGGAAAAATACTAAAATGTATTCTTTTCGGTCACACTGTGCCATCTTACGTTAACGTTACATTCGTTACGTTAAGTTGCGTCGCATGATTTATGTGAACCTTTTTGTTATTTTATCTTAAAATTATAATAAATATTTTTATTGGGCGTTATTGTATTATTCGTCTCCAGGCGCAAGGCAGTCCTGCGTTTCTTACAGTAATTATTAATATTAATGGCCGTAAACAAAACCAGCCCTGGTAGGCGACAGCCGGTTCCGCAGCTGCCATCCCTGATAGCCCTGATCGAACTAGTTCGATTTTGAACCACGCAACCCTAGCATGTAATCGTTCGTCTTGCCGTCTAACATTTGTGTCGAACTAAATTTTGTTTTGCCATTAAATAAATATATTATTTACCGCAAAATAGCCAGTGCCGAAGCGCACGAAAAGTGTCCGCGATCGAGGCATTTGCAGCACAACGAATCCGCAACATTACGTCCATGAAAATCACACGGCAGCAGCAGGTCACAGCACAGAAAATACACAAAATAAGAAGCAGACAGAAAAGTGTTTAAATGCCCAAAAACCAATAGAAGAGCGATTTCCCCCACTTTTCCAGTACGTTGGAGGGAACACATCGAAAATGCTTTAGACGACGGTGTTTTCTTCGATTTACTCTCTGGCCCAGGGACCAGAGTTGCCAGAGAACGAGAATACTCCTGCCATGTCCACAGCCAAGCCACAGATAGCTGCATAGATCGCACCCGTCTCGTCCAAACGCCGGACTGGAGGGCAGAGGCGCTCCATTAAGGGCCCCGATCCCCATCAAGAACCAAGTGCTGGTGCTACCCCGATTGGCCTTCGTTAGCGTTTAGTCCGGTCGCGAGCCGTGCCTGCGCTGCGCCTTGTTACCACATTTTGTTGTTTACGTTTGTTTGTTTGTTGAACTCTCGTCCTTCCACGCGTGCAATCGTCATTAATTGTTAGTTACGAATATCCCTCGTTGAGCATACAAATCAAAATGAAAGCATCCTCCTCGTCACGTTCGTTATCGAAATCGAAGCGTCCAGCCGCAAAAGCTACAATCAAATTACTCCCGTCCAGACCCACCTCGTCACCGCCACTTATTATTAGCGCTCGGGCCGCCACGATTTTGCCAGGACCAGTTTCTCATTGAAGCTGAGTGAAGCCGGGGAAACACGAATCTAATGGTATGTAATTTGTGTAAAAGCGTTTACAAATAAATAGCCCTATTTTTAATGTCATTATTTAGTCTGCTGGGTGAGAGGTCCTTTGATAGAATTACCACTCATCATAACAGAGGCTGGGACGGATGACGGAATTTGCATACCCCCTGATCATACTATTCTAGTTCGTACGCAGACCAACTATATTCTATTGGCAGAACTTTACTTAAATAATGTCCGCTTATAGGGTTCGTTGGATGTATATTGGACAGTGAATCAAATTATTAGTAAACATATTTACACAATATGTGGGGTCTAAAAGTAATCCTGGGTTCGTATACTTACGCGGCTCTAGAAGCTTAAAAACAAAACATTTTAGGACAAATTTAATACATAAATTATTAATTGCTATGATTCGTTACGATTAGAAAATCGATAGAAGAGACGCCAATTATATATATATAATAATATATAACTCAACATACAGCTCTTTTTGACCATTATAAGCATGACATTCATTACATATGTGTATATATTCTTGCGGGGTATTATAATTTTAGTCAAAAGTTTGAATCTCAGTAATTTTCCATACTACAAAGTATATATATTCTTGATCAGCATTAACAGCAGAGTTGATCTAACCATATTCGTCCGTCTGCCTGTTTTTGTGTCAACTAGTCTCCCAGTTTTGGAACTACCTGAATGAAGAAATGCGGAAATTAAAAAAAATATCAATACTTTGATATATCAATTGAATATTCATTTAATTGAATCTATATTTAATGGATGCCATAAGAACAAACGCAATATTAATATGAAAATATAACGTTGTCGAAGAGAAATAGTTCTGAAGCGAATAGTTATCTCGTTAAATTGCACAGCTCATTTGATTGTAATTTTATTATTTAAACAGACTTGCAAAATGTAGCTAATTTTAGTTTAGTTTCAAGAACAGTGTTACCTTTGACCTTATTTTACTTAAAAACTTTGGAACACAGATTTGTGTTTATCTGGACAAAATTCATTACCTCCATCGATTATTGTAACTGAACCTCAGGATCGACGAAATACTGATAAACTGGCAAATAAAAACTAAATCTTTCTTTGCCTATAAGACTAAGTTACAAGGATAATATATTTAACAACGTATAAAATACATTTAAATATCACAAGGCAGGGTTATTTCTCTATGTACACAACCATTACGCTAGAAATATTATATTCTAAAATGTTTTCCTATTCCTATTCTAGGTACATCACCAATAATATAAGGACATACATACATAGGAAGTAAAGCGAATAAGTGGAACATACAGTTGAACATTTCTATCAACCGGACAGCAAGGATTCAACTGTCTTGAAGGACTCAGCAATTTGATTTTATATGTTCTCAAGCTGTGACTATTTCCCTTTGGCGTTAAACCGGCTAGTGCTTTCAGACCCCTAATATTCGTAAGTTATCTTCAAATGCATTCTTTATATTTATTTAACCGTAAATTGTATTCAGCCGTGCGAGAAGTATTTTTGTCTCCCCCAAGCATTTTATTTCAAAGGGTTACCCAAAGGCATGTACATTGATATGTATGTTTGTGGTGGGCGAAGTAAAAGTGGCGTGATTGCCGCCTTTAAAGCTTATTAAATATTAATTTGAGCACACACTAAATATTTCTTAAAGATATCGATCAGTTTATATATATAATATTGTGGATATTTTAAACTAAAATATAAAGGATATTTTAAACTTAGTCAAGTTAATTGTTAAAGAGTTATACAACAAACTTTTTATTACTTGAACCCATTATTTGGCTACTGAATGACGATGGATGAGGCAGCTTTTTTTTTAAACACTTTTTATTTCACTTAAGAGTCCTTGGGGAAAGTATGCTTCAGGAAATCAGCTGTGGGGACCCCACCTAAGATTTTGGTGGTGTAAACTCTTAAGCAGGAATTAGTCAGAATGTTTTAAAAGTTTAAGCCATGTCTAAGACTTAATTAATTTAGAAAATAGGTTTTATATAAAAACAATTTGATTATGAAGTGAAATATCTGTACAATTTCGTCAAGAAGATAATTGCTCGCAGCTGCCACCAGCCATCTATTGATAAGATTGCATCTGGACGCTGCCCATCTACCTAAACAAACTCGGGAAACTCGCGATACCCGGGTCACGCAGGTCCGCGCACACATGTGTGATTACGGGTCATAAACAAGAATCCCGCGATCGGTCACGTTCTTCACACCATTTGCATGCAGACGTCACAGGAATTAGTTATCTAAGTAGTTCCCATGGCTGTATCCAGCTGTTTATGTTTTTATAGGATAAACCCATGTAACCCAAAAGTAGACCTAAGTAAATACCCTTTGACCCGAAAACATGTATATAAACCCCATGCAATATCCAATAAAATCAGTACGAAAAGAACTCTTTGCGTATTCACTTCTCCGCAGCCCAATTTGTATTGTACTTATTGCGGCGACCATTGCCACTGGTACTGAACCTGAGGCACGCAACTAAAACCATTTCAGCATTAGGATT
>VNJY01001466.1:0-14854 GCA_008042715.1 Drosophila bocki | reverse complement strand
CTGCCGCAAAAAATCCAAAAAAAAACAACAATCACACCAAAACCATCAACATCGCAGCCAACCAGACGTTTAACTCGAACCAAAAAACGCCAGCAAGCTATTTGAGCAGCGAATCAGATGATACTGATTAATTATTTTGCTATTTGAATTTTTTTAATTCTTTTATCTTTTATTACCATTATATAACATAACATTGATTGATTTATCATTGCAAAACCTATATTTAGGTTATATCTGTACTAAATCAACCAAAAACATAGGCGGTCGGGTTTACCCCATCATTTTTGAACATAGCAAAAATGAACTTTTTCGTAAAACGCTTGTATCTCAAAACTTTTCAAAGGTATGAATAAAATGCTATGCATAGAACGTTGCGCAAAAGTCTAACCTTTAATTTGGTATATATAACGACTTTATCCGATGTAAAATAAACATTTTATAGCCAAAACCATTTACTAGGTCGGCATTACCCCACCTTACCCTAATATTAAATAAGATTTCTACTATAGATAAGTCCTATTCTAAGGATAAGGATAAGTGCTACCAGCGAATATTGTTTATTAATTACAATTATTATATGTAGTATCATACAATTTAATTTTGTTTGCCGTGCAAAAAAGTGCAGGAGCATCCCCAGCACAGCGATTCAGACAAGTGCACCCAAAGTGCATGCAAATATTTTTGTCAACGATTGTTTTGCCGGCTCCCTCGATTCCGAATGGCAAGCTGTGACTGGCAAACTGTGTGAAAAATAAAGGCGTGGAAAAACCCTAGGAAAAGCGGGTCAGGGAAAAGGGGTACAAGGTCCCGTGGCTGGTGTTGTTGTTGTTGTCAACGGTTTGAGTAATTGTCGCTGGTGTGAAAACTGGCAACGATGCCGAGCTGCAAAAAGGATTTACTGGGTTATGTATGAGCCAAAGGCTGATTGAGATGAAGGAGCAGCTGGATCGAGCTCTAAATGGCCATCGATGGACGTCTATGGCATCAGTGATGTTTCGGAAACAGAAATAATAATTATGTACGCGATGTGATGCCATGGAAGTCGTGACAAAACTTCATTCTGGAAAAGCATACATTTAGATTACAATTAGATTTGGCTTTAAATATTTTATTTATAGGAAATAATATAATATCGTTAAAAATGTATACTTTTAAAGATCAATTTAAGTCATCTCACCAAAAAAAAAACCCATTTGGACTAATAAAAGCTTTTGCCTGATTCAACCCAAATAAAATCAATTAATTCGTTCTAAAAAGAAACGCACAAAATAATTATTTGATTAAAAAAAACCGCCTGCCTGATGATTTTTTACCACAGGCCCCCGGGGAAAAAAACAACCTAGTGTCCGTGGGGGGAAAATTGAAAACACCGCTGCCGGTGCTGATACAAGCGAAAAAACTGCCCCCGAAAAAAATAAGCAAAAACTGTGATAAAAACGCAACAACCCAAAATGATTTTCACATTGATGAAAATTAAATGCGAGTCGCGCGGGCAAACCGATGCGATGTGCTGCATCTGCTGGGCATTATCAAATAATTCAGTTGTAATCTATTTTAATCCGTCAGGATGGCCGGCGGAACAGCCCCCCACTTGACATGGCGAATGATCAAAATGTTTGTTTGCTTGACCCACACAACTCGTTACCAAATAGCCAGCCAGCCAGCCGGCCATGAATGTATTTATTTCCACATTTTGCTAAACATTCACCAGATTTAAATTCGCATTCATGTAAAATCGCATAAATACATACAAAATACCAATATCATATGATTGAATGTATATCAGTGACACACATTTTTTTCTCTGCGCAAGAATTATTCAAATGATTTAAGCGGCTTAGGGTAATGGCTGGTGAGATTTGGCCGGAAAAATCGAAAAATAGTTGGAACTGGAATGTGAAAAGCGGCTCTAAGCGAAAGGAATCCCTGTGGTCGCTTAAATTATACAGTATAATTTGGCAATATGGATTAACGACTTTATAAAAACGGCCACTGAATTAACAATTGTTTTGGGAAGTATTTCCAATTGCGTTTGTAATCAATAGCCGGAGGAAGTCACATTTGAATTAAAATTTTTCCCTAAATATAAATAAATAAATGTTGTTTAAAAACACAATACAATGCTGTAGCTACTCTACACTGTTGATAACTCAATTGATAACTCTCTTGAAGAATATATATTAAAAAAAATTTAATTAAAGTCAATGTAGAATTCCAGCAGAGAGAATCGCCAAGAGATTTCCCATCTGTCATTTCAAGTCAAAACTTCATAAATATAAATAGAAATTACTTAACATTTTCTTTTAAAGCTTCAGAAAAACATTTAAAATCAGGAAACTAAACAAAAACACTTAAAATAAACCCCTTTTAATGCTGAAACTACTTCCCCCTGAGATACAGCAACAGAAATTCCATCATACAACATGACTTACGACTTTAAAGATAAGGTTAGCTCACCATGCCTATAAAAGCGGTAGCTTTGGCTTTTCTGAAGTATAGTTTGTGAAAATGTTTCGTCTTGTGTGGCCCCTTCTACTGATCGCTCTTTCAGGAAGAGCCATTTATGGGCAGAACTCCTCCTACCGCATCATTGGCGGCTCCTCGGTGGACATCAAGCAGGCTTCCTACCAGGCGAACATACTTGTGGATGGAAGTCCATGCTGCAGTGGTGCCATCATCAGCAACCGGAGAATCCTCACTGCTGCTGGATGTGTCTATGGATGCCCCACCAGTTCGGTGACGGTTCGAGTGGGCTCCAGTTCCAGGAATAATGGAGGAACTCTATTAAGAGTCTGCGGCATTAACATTCATCCGCAATACTCTTCCTCTCGCTATGACAACAACCTGGCGATTTTGGAGCTGTGTGATCCCCTGACATACTCGGACTCTATAAAATATATCAACGTGACGGACAAGGTGCCGGAGGATTCATCCCTGGCCGAGGTCACGGGCTGGGGATCCACCAGTTGGTTGGGCAGCTGGTGGGACAGAATCTTTGGCAGTCTGCCTGATCAACTGCAAGGTGCCACAATGAGCTTTTACAATCGTGAACAGTGCGCCAAAGATATATCTGGCTGGTTCTGGACATGGGACTATAGCGTCTCGGATCTTACCCTTTGCACTTATAGTTACAATAAGGCAGCCTGCTCCTACGATATAGGAGCTCCACTAGTTAAGGACAAAAAACTGGTGGGCATTCTCTCCTACGGCGGCTGCACCACATATCCCGATGTCTACGCCAATTTGATCAGGTTCAGGAGCTGGCTGTTCAAAATGACAGCAGTCACTGAAAAAGCTACTACAAAAGCACCGAGTAATGTTACAAGTACTGGAACAACATCTAGCAAAACTACTGAAAAAGCTTCTAGTGCAACGACTAGTGCTATTACTCCAACAACGACTAGTGCCACTACTCCAACAACGACTAGTACCACTGCTTCGCCTGACCCGATTGGAAAGTAGCGTTTCATGCCCACATTTGCGCACACTATTTTAATAATAATACAAAAAAAAAATGTATATCCCTGAATAAAGGCGCTAGACTCCCATTCCCTTAAGTCTTCGTATGTGGTTTTCTTTCCTTATATTTTTTTTTGTCTTTCTAAAACCACAGTCCTGAGGCTGCACTCACAGAGTTTGAGACCCTCCAATAGCTTCTGGGCAGTTGCATTATTCACGCTGGCCGAGTCAAACAGAAAGATAATGGGAAAACGATTTTTCCTTGCTCGACTTTAAGGTATCCCTAACAAAACTTAATGTGTAAATCCCTTTTATACTTGGGAAATTTAAAACTAGATACAAAAATCTATAAACCTCACCAGCTTAAGTCACTAATTAGTTTTTAAGACATATCTCAAGAATGTTTTAGGTAATAACCCTTTCCATAAAATAAAACATCTTCCAAGTAACCCTTTGATATCCTCCATGTACTTAAGTTAATTAAAGTTTATTTTCTGGCCGGCCAACAAAAAGCCAAAGACAAATGGCGGCCTGAAAAAGGGAGAGAAAGGAGCAGGACGACATGGCCGGTGATGAAGAGTCCCCTCAGGTTGACACCATTTATAAGCTGCCAGGAGCTGCCTCCAGCTGCATTCGTTTGCGGCAAGTGCAGCCGCATCGGGTTCGGCTCGCCACATTCTGGCATCCTGGCAGACTGGCTGACAAAATCAAGATCTGGGGACATGGGATTTACTTGAAGGCAGGTTGCCTTTGCCCGAAAACGAAAATACTTTTAGTGCAAATTGAAAAGTTCTCTCCGCTTGGAAAAATATCTGCGAGCAGATGCCAATGCTGATGCTCCTGCCTCAAGGACATCGACACGAAAGCCGTTCTGACCATTTATCAGAATGTTATTGGCCAAAAGACAAAAAAACAAAAAAAAAAGGAGGAAGAAGGAAAAGAGGGTGCATGGGGAAAAGCAGAAGAAAAACTAAAGAAAGGACAGCCAGGGAGAAGGAAGACAACTGCAATAAAATGCAATGTTTCTATTACAGCGATTTACGTGCACACACCGACTTTGAAGGGCAGTGATAACTCAATATGTGTCCCAGAAGATAGTGATATATTGCTCATTAGTATCTGCTGTTGACCAACTTTGACATTCAGAGTGAATATATTAATTTTTCATATAAAAAAAAGAGCGAAAACTGATTTCGCACTCAGTAAAAGCATTTGAATGCCTGTTGAAATCGAGTTACTCGTAGACCGATCTTTTTCAAACTTCTAGTTTGAGCTGGGCTTCCTTGTTGTCCTTCCTAATGAGCATTCACCGTATTACTTCATTGCCCCACTCCCGTCAGTTAGCATCCTCCAACAGCCGCGTGAGCAACATTTTTATGGCTTCTTGGGCGGGCGAAATGCTCAGTGTTTTTGGCCAAAAGCAAAGGACGACGCTGTCCTGTCCTGTCCTTCTAGCCGCCGTGACTTGTTGTAGTTGCTTAGTTGGTGGTGTTTCTGGGTTGTTTGTTAACTAGCAGGAGCAACCAACTGGCAGATAAGCAGCCGAGATGCTCGTCCTGCCGCTGGTCAGATGCATTTATTTCCCTTATTCTCCTCGTGTGCATCCAGCGACTGCTTTCTTTTTTCTGGCCATTTTAATTGCTGTTGAACTTGGTGTTTTGGCAATTGCACCGACAACTAAAAGGGAAACAAAACAAAAACCATTACAACAACCCAGAGCAGCAGCAGCAAATCGAAGCAATATATTTGATTTAACTTGTTTGCACAAAATAGTTCTGTTGGCCTTTTTACTTTGGCGCGCACAAATAAATTTGTTGACGCGCTCCGAAAACTATTTTGGGAATTGCGGAGATTTGTGGCAGAAATACAGAATTATTATGGCCATCGTGCAACAATTTATGGCATTGAACTGGATGGCCGCAAGTTTCGGGGGGGCCAACTATTTGAGAATTAAGTTCAATTAAGTTGGTTGGGCAAAAAAATAAACGTTTAACTGTATTTGTTTCACAAATTATAGGGCATAATGGAGGTGTTTTTAAATAGTAAATCCATTTCTTAATGCTGCAAATAATAAACACTTATTGTTTAATATTTAAACTCTTTTTGTTGCTCACCTTTTTTTTATTTGTATTATTTTAACCAAATTTTCATTTTCCAATTAAGTCTAATATGTTTTTAATTCACGCTCTAGGATATTTAATTGAATTTGTTATGCAAAGCGATCCGTTCGCTTACTCTTTTTTCCTTTCCCCATGTCCACAAAATTTTTCACAATTAAATTCCTCTCACACGAGGAGCACTAATACGCAGATGGAAATGCGAGGAAAAACATTTAAATTAGGATTAGTTCCGTATGTGCGTGAGCTTTTAAATCAAAACATATGCAGACAGCGGGATGCGTTTTCGTTTTTGGCCATTTATATATATGTACTATATTCCTGAACGCCGCGGGAATATTGATTGGGGCCGGAAAGGGGGTTGCTGTGGTGTCGTATGCTGTGTGTGACTCACACACATAAATTAATGTCCTTACACAACATTTGTAACTGAGCAGCCAACCGCCGCTGGTCATTGGCCCGCAGCATTTTCCGGACAATCAGAGACACTCCGAGTCCAGCACGTCGTCGCGCGCATTTTTAAATTATATTATATTTTTGAATGGCTTTTTAGAAATTAATAATTACATATGACAACCCGGGTGTGCGGGTGTTCGGGTTGGGAGCATCAACGGTTGTACGTGGCATTTAATTTTTTGTATTATGCAACTGTGAGCGCCACGGCAACCAAGCCAGCCACTTTAAAGGCCCTTAAAAATTGTTTATAAGTAATATGGAAAATAAAGTTAAAACTAGATTTTAAAACGAAAAAAATGTATATAATGTATATATATATGTTTTATGAATCCGTAGAATAATTTTCAAAATATTACTTATCATTATCGCAAATTTCCGACTTGAATGAACATTAATCATCCTTGCAAGGCCTTGGAGATTCATTCAAACTTTGAAAATAAATTAAAATAAAATCATCTACCAAATTCTTTTCGCTGGTTGTTTAAGTTTTAAAAATTGGTAAAAACTCATGAAGATCCCTTTAAAACTCTCACCTTTTCCTAGAATTTATTAACTTCAATTGCTGCTCCCATACATTATCCCGCTATTGTGAACCTGCTACATCTGTGGTTTATTTTTATTTTTCCCCTATTTTTTTTTCGGCTAGCCCATATCACATTTGTATCCTTCCGGTTTCCCTAGGATATTTTTTAGGTCCCCATACGCAGTGCGATTCCAGAGACTGAATACTTTGGTCTTTACCCATTATTAATTGCTAACGTGCGCTGATTTCTTTGCTAGACTTTTTGCGGCCCGCTTTCTTCTTCCTGTTTGCGCTGTGTGTTTTTTTATGTTCGGGTTATTTGTTGTTGGCTGGTCGGTCTCCTTTTTGGCCAATGTTGAATGCCATTTAACCCTTTCGTTTGCTGTTCGTTATTCGTTATACGGTGTCTTGTCCATTTGGCTCGGCAGTGACATTCATGCACCGGCGAGCAAAACGTCGCTCCGGCAGATGAGCGAGGTCCTTGGCCAAAAGGGAGTTGGTAACGGCGTCGGCTCAGTTTGGCAATAAATCAATGCATCCCGTTTGTTTTTTGGGGGACTCCGCTGGCAACTTAAAGCCGCTAAGCTTTTGCTAAAATTTAATGCATTTCCCGGGACTTTTTACTGTAATTAAGAAACCATATCAAGCTTTGCTAATTAGCTGCATTTTTATGCATTGAAAGAAAGGTTTTGTTTTGGCTCAAAGGCAGATAATGACACATAATACTGCATGTCATCGGTTGCTAAAAGAAATTGTGATTCTGCCTGATGTAAAAACAAGGAAAAAGGATAATGTGAACATATTATTTTCAGTCAACTATTGAACCCATTTCTCTTGACTTAAATTCTCTATAAATATTATAATATTTAAAGAATCTTTAATTAAATTTAAATAATAAGAGACAAGGCCAAAATCATTACGAGTTATAAATTCTTATGTGACTTCAGCTGAAATCGCAACTGTGGTTTGTCTGCCATCGAATGTTGGCTTGTGGTGCCAAGGCCAACAATGGTCGATCTCTGAGATATATTGGACATATGAAAAAGCACAGAAAAGGCAAACAAACACACACAAAAGCCAGGCAGGCATTCAGGCCAAAGGACGAAAAGGAGGCTCTTTTCCGGCTGCAATAAATCTGCAGAGAAAGAAAAAGGAAGGCGGGCCGGGTAAGTGGTGTTGCCTTACAAGTTGCCATGACATTGTCATGCATATGAAGTGCATGTTGTACTTACATACATGCATTTGTGTATGCACAACATAAATGCAGGCTCACACAAGTGCACTGAAAGAAACAATTAAATTCTGTTTAAGAAATATTAAATAAATAAAAATGTAAAATAATAATTGAAGTTGATGTGTGCTCTTACTTCTAAAAATTTCTGTTCTCTATTTATTTTAATATATTTTTTTTTCAGTGTTCTGGCATTGGAACACTGACCATTGGCCTCTTTTTAATTGCAGTCACAGTTGCAGTTGCCTTGTGGGGTTCGTTTCGGTTCGTTCGGTGTTTACAAGCTGCGCCAATTTCGCGCAGCTATTAAATATATTTCCAGATGACCCAGCTCGGGCCCCCGCCACCCCTTCCCTTAATTTGATGCACAATTTAAGCCGTGATTGCGCTGCCAGCGACTCATTTTAATTTAATTTCTATTTAAATTCATGTCATCTATGCGCGAACAAACTTTCCGCCAACAAATTTTACGGCCAACACTCAGCTCGCAGCGCTGGGCTTAATTACCCCTTGCTTATCAAAACATCTCCAAGCCGAAGCTGAAGGAGCAGGAAGAAGCCGCCGACGACGACAGTTGAGTTTCCTTAATGAATTATTTAATCTGCGCCCCTGCATCTTCCCTGCCTTCCTGCCCCCCGCATCCTTCGTTCTTCATCCTTTTGGCGTCTCGCCTGCCACTTTGGCGAAATTTACTCGCTTCGGCTAACCGACATTTTTTGCGCTCGACTTGTCAACCCCATCAGCAGCAGCGGTGGACAAATAAAATGGTAAAACAGGTTTGGAAAAACTAACATTAAGGTAAGTTAAGTTGCCGAACTAGAAATGCTCTAGAAAAGGATTTTTTCAGGATTGTTGGTCAAGAACAAGGCAGATGGAAAGCTGAAAAAAACTTCTTTATTTCCTGTTGAAGAATTCTAAATTAAATGAAATTAATAAAAGCTTACCCCCAAGAAGTCGTTGTTTAATTTTTTATAGGAATTAAATATAAAATAAATACATATGTAGAAAACCTCTAAATATTCGTTTCTAATCGTAAATATATGTATATACCTCAGCAAATTCATGAATATGAATTTGAATATTATAATTAATAATTTGTTTTATCATATATTATATTTTTATTTCTATTATAAATTGCACTACATTTATTTACATTTAGCTTAATAATAGTGCAGTTATACACCCACTTCAAAAAACTTTAAACTCCAAGCATCAAACCTGTGACCAAAGTCAATATTCTTCATTCAAAAGTTAGACTCGCAAAAAATGCTTAAGCTAATGCAAATAGGCCACAGAGCCAGAACCTGAGTCCTGCGGTTGCTATGGAGGCTAATAAGTTAAACGACACCGTGACACAGTTACGAGGGCACATATTAATGCCAAGGCGGCGTGCTGCCCGCCAGGCCAAGTTCGAAGGAGACGGAGACGCAGACGAGGACGGGACAGGACGGAGGCTGTGTCCCCTCGCGGGATGTACGGCTGAGTGAGCGTATTTGTTCACCTATTTACCGCGCAAATGAAGTTGAAAATAACTGTGAAATGAAGATGAAGTGCTTTAGTCAACAGGAGCCAAGGCAGCGGAGACGGCGACTGGGGGCAGAAGGACATCCCAGACAGGCCGGCGCCTAAATGGAATGTAAATATTTGAGCAGCGACACAGCAACGGTAGCTTTAACGGTCCTTTTGGAAAAGAGTGAAAGCGGAGGAGAAGCCCAAGGAAAGTCAGCAGGAACAGGAGCCCGCTTCAGAGCTGACTTGTTGGCAACTTAAGTGTCCGTGTGTGAGTGCTGCCACACATAGTACATCTATGCATGTGAGTCTCAAGATAGGCACTGAAAAAACAAATTAAGAAAGAATTTTGAAACTTTTGATGTTTCAAATAAAATAAAACAAGTAATAGGTAAAGGTAAGGGGCTTGTACAATGCTATTTAGTTTGAGTTATTCATCTGGTCATAAGATCTTAAGGTTCTTAATAACTTTACAAATAGTAATATAATATATGTTTACATCCTATATAAGAATCTCAGTTATAGATTAAACTTAAAACTTACTTCCGGTAGAGAGTTTTACTTGGTTCTCTTGATGATTTTAGAATTCTAAAACATTTAAATTTTCATTAAAAGTACAAACTTGTAAACCTGTGTCTTTAAATAATTCAAGTAACTATACCTTATCCTTTTCCTCTCTTTGCTGTTTTAGATTTAAAATACAAACCCCCTTTTACTCTCTCTGTACGTTTGAGTGTGTGTAAGACTGTGTTTAACTTGGCAACCGTATGTTTATTTTAGCGGTCTCCCGCCTGACAGCTTTGCCTCCCAAAAAGGCCTTAAGCGGCAAAACAATGGTCGAGCGAAGCCATTGAAGGACGACGTGCTTGCCAGCTGCAAGATCCGTTTTTGGTGTTGGAAATTAAAGTCAATTAAAAGACCGGAGATGTCTGTATTTACGTGTGAGGGTGTCGGGCTAATTCCCACGCCCATTTCTTGGCATAAATCAAAACGAGCAGTGTCTGAAAAGAGCCATTACTATGTGTGAGTGTACTAGTAAGTTCAAGGCGTAGAGCACTAAAGTGCACTCTATTTTTTATTTTTTTAAGGCCAAGCCTAAGCGGGTCGAGTATCCTGGCTATCAACTTGAAAAAGGGCTGAGAAACCCTTCCACTTCAGCACTTAATTAGTCGTAGAATATTCTTTCAGTTGGCCAAGGAAACATCAAAGCTAAATGCATGAGCTTAAATTAGGGAATTAAGGCAACTAAAAGCTCTTAAAATATATATACTAATAATCGAATAAGGTTTCGTTTTTTGGCAAATCAAATAAATTCAATAAAAATAACTCTTCGAAGTTTTTTAAACTGAATTCAATAACAACATTAGCCTTCTTAGCTTGCGCTATTTGTGAGCTTTTCTTGGCCAAATACTCTTAAGAAAGCGGATTATATGCTTCCATTGATAGGAGACACTTAACTAAAGCCAACCTGGCCAAAAAGTAAATAATTCACTTCGCTTGCACTTGCACTTGCACTTGCCCTTCCCTAAGAGTTCCCCCCGGATAATCTGCTTAGAATCAACTGGCACAGTCTGTTTGAGAATCCCTTCAATCGGCTGGAAAATCGCTTATGGACAGAGCAGAGTCTGCTCTGCTTCAGCTGCTTCTCCTTTGGCCAGAGTTTTCATTTAGCAACATTTAACGTCAATTGTTTTATGACTGCCGGCAGCGGCAAAAAAAAAACAAAGTCAGAACGAGAAAAAATAAAAAAAGGCGGATGATTTATTCAGCGCGAAAACGGTGAAAGAAACTCAGAGGAAAAAAGAAAATCTTGCTAAAGAAACACTGACTAAAAACTCGGCATGAAGCGAAAAATTCGCTAAAGTTGCGTTTTCCTTGGGTTTTCCGTTTGGAAAAGGCCAGCCTTTTGTGGAGTTTATCTTGCGGCTGTGGTCGAGCTGCAGGAGCAGCAGCAGCAGCCGGTGGAAATTCAGGTGGTGGTGGTCACGCTTTTCTAAGCGTTTTCTTATCAGCTGCAAAGCGCTGGACTGGGACAGAGGAAAAGCGGACCAAATGAAGCGGCGCTGGCCACGTGACCGCACGCTTTTCCAGATTTTCCACTAAAAGATTTGCAGCATTTCGGTTGCGGCCTTTTGTTGCAGTCGCAGTCGCAGTCTTTTCCTTTCACCATATTTATTTTGTACATTTTTTCGCATAAAAATACCCCTTAATGGGCATCAGCACTGTGCGGCCGAGTGGTTTGGCTTAGCTGCGAGTCCTTGACAAGGCACTCGCTTTGTTTGTAATTAATAACACTCGATGTGCTCTTTCAGTGCGGCGGCCGCACATTTCCATAATTAAAAGGCCAGCAGCCAAAAGGAGTCCACGGCGATTTACCAATGCACAGCATCTTAAAGATTTAAGATTGCAAGCGAGGGCAGAAATGCCTGCATTCTTGCTCGTAAAACGAGTTTAATTTCATGCAACTCGAAAGTGGCAATAAAGACGGGGCACAGCTCCCTCAAATTCCAGCACGCACACATTGCAGGTGAAAGATGGCTTCAATCAGTGTTGCCAGAAACTTATTTTGCAGAAAAATAAAATCTGTGAGAGTTACATTTCATGACAACATCGAAGAAACAACAAGAAATGCTTTTATATTGGGAAAAACATTTACTCTAAAGGATTAGTTAGCATCCGTTTTTACTCATTTTGCATGTTTTATGAATCTCCTTTTTGCTCAACGTAGAATATATTTACTATAAGAAAGTAAATAATTTTAAATTTAACACACATTTCCTCTAAAACCTTGACTTCTTTCCAGCTAAAAAACAATCAGTACTGTCCTGAAAAAGGACAAATTTCCAGCACTGACTACTGCGTATCCCTGCGAGTCACAGACCATCAAATGGCAATGAAGATGTTCAGGCATTCCGTGTGACTCTGGGACTCTGTGTGCGTGCAACAGTTTTGCCATAGAAATCTTTCAATTTGCCTTTAGCTGGCCAGGAAAGGATAATGTCCCCAAGTGTCAGAGAGCTATCGAAAAAAAAATATATATGTATGTATATAAATACCCGGCAAGAGGAAAAATCGAGAAAAGTCGAAACAAAAGTGAGTGGCGGGGTAAGAAGCTGGCAGCTCAATTGCAGGACAATCAGCACAATTGATTTCCCCAAAGTGCCCGCTTCCGGGCCCCTCTGGCGGCAGCCCAGCATTAAAAGGATTTAATGCCATTTAAGCCAAACAATGTGAAGACAGCAGCCAGAAGACCGAACACTAGCAGTGGCTATGCCACTGCCACCGGCAGAAAGCAAAAACGTCAAAAGAAACGCTGGCGAATCAGCGATTCCGCCTCTCGAGTCGCTGGCTTACTCCCAGCACTCGGCAAAAAGTTTATCAATAAAATAACTTGTCGGCGAGCGGATCGGGCGAGTCTTGAGTCCTGACTCCCGGGCTCCCCCAGACTTCTCCTTCTCGGCAAGTCAAGTCGAAAATTGCAGCAACTTTCTGTCAGCCGGAGAGCTCTCACTCGCCGCCGCCCTTTTTGCCCCTTCTCCAGCTAACTGCCAGCTAGCAGAGCTTGTCAGCAGCCAAAGGACAATTCAAGTGCTGCAATCTCCTCGAGAAGTAACTTCAATTGCACTCATAGTTTCGGTGGGCGAACAAAATTGCCATATGACGTATACGCCATGTATGACAATGGCAAAAGCCAAACTGAGACCTGAAACCTGATGTCTCTCTGATACCACTAGAAGGCTAGGAACTTTTCTGGACTCATCAATTAGTGCAGCTTGTCGGGGGCGTGGTCGAGGCCATTTCTGCATATATGTATGTATTTCCCAGGGAAAATGCACCACAAACACTAAGTTTTATTCGTGATTGAGCTGCGGAAAACTCTTGAAGCGGCTTAAGCTTGCCGACTAGTTGAATTTAAATCCTTAACAAATATGTGTGTGCTTGAATAACACCTTAAATGCATTTCTAAACCCACTTCTTAAACACCTTTTAAATGTTTCCTTTACAAGACAACCTTGCTCTTTTGTAAGACAACCAATCTGGCCATCGTTGATGACACACAAAATCCTTCAAGCTTAGAGGTGAAAACGAACAAATAAATTATTTAATAAAGATCCCTACGTGACTCTGACTGTGACCTTCCTGGGGCTGGCCACTCGTGGCGACCAGATGAGAAGACCAATGCTAATGACTGGCTCAGGAAAAAGACAGCACAGCAAAGCACAGCACGGCACAAGGACATGAGGGAAAGGATGCAGTCTTGACTTTGGATTGTCTCAAGATGCCTGTTATTTTATGCACGAGAACGTGCAGCATTCTGTAGGCTCTTTGCCCAATTTGAAGCTGCCAAGCAGACAAGCAGAGTGAAAAGCGGCCAGGAAAATGGGGTGGAGGGAGGGTTTAAAAACTTCGCTGGGCGTTTCGGCAATTTGCAAGTTGACTCTCGGCTCTGGGTAAGTGGCAAATGTGAAATTGTTTTGCTAGTGGCAATAAAAATGAAGGCAGAACAAAGGCAGCCTGACAGGCGGGAGACAGCGCACGACGAGATGGCTATAAATGGTCTCTCTCACTCTTTTGCTCTTTTAGCCCTTTTGCGCATCTCGCCGCTCACATGGCTGACTTAAACAAATGACTTTGGGTAACGTCCTTTTGCTTGTTTATGCATAAATTCTAAATAATCCTGAAAAGTGAAATGCGCCAAAAATGCGCTGTGCTCTTCTTTTTGTAATGTTTGCCAGGCGGATTCTGGATCCGGATTAGTTGAACTCCAAGTGGGTTGAACCTCAGTCTCTCTATCTCTCTCCTTGCAATGCTTATTTTCCCTCAAATGCCACGCCCCAGGCTCCCCGCCTCTGCTACTAAATTTCCTTAGCATATGCGTAATAATGCTGCGTTATCAATTTATACTCCACCATTGGTTTTTCAAATGAAATTTCCATTTATTTTTTCCCCTCTCACTCTTTTGCGGCAAAAAATTCAAATTACGTCAAAAATTTCAAGTGAACCGCAATTTTCGTGCAACAGCAGCCATTATCCTTATTTTGTCTGTGTATCCTGGCTTTTGTACACTGATAAAAAAAATAAAATCTTCTTTTGAGATTTTGCGCATTCTTGATTTAAAATCTTACTATAAGACCAAAAATACTACAAAGAAGATTTTTCAGGGTATATTTACGAACAAAAAAATCTACATTTAAGATTTGCACATTTTTTGGCATTCTTAAAAAAAAAATCTTAAAAAAAGACCAAATATTCTAATAAGAAGAAGAAAAAATCATAAAGTAATACCGAAAATGATTCATTTTAAGAAATAAAAATCGTAAATTAAGATTTTTGTTAATCTTAAAAATTCAGAAGAGACGGCTTCTAGTGTTGTCTCTTTTTTTCTCACAGAAAAATGGAAGTCATAGTGCCGTCTCGCTCTTACGACCATTCTTAGAAAAACTATTTTTAGCTCAGAGAGGGAGATACATTTTTTTTTTGTTTTCTCTGTCCTTGGAACTGTATGTATTCACGTTCCCGACATTAGTGTTTGATTTGCCTCAGTGGCCCAGTTGGTAA
>VNJY01001465.1:0-28308 GCA_008042715.1 Drosophila bocki | reverse complement strand
AACCATGTCTCTCCCTAACTGGGGAAACCCAAATGTTTATGTCCCTTCTTTTTATTTAATTTATACCCCCATGTCTAAAATAAAACTTAGAAATTCATTGTTAATTCCATACTATAATTGTTTTGTTATATTCATTTTCCATCATATTTGTTTTTTCAATTCATCTTCTCCTAAACATCCATTTTTACAATTCAAGCTTTCTGTTTCTATTCATAGGTTGTAATCATTTCCAAATTTATATGTCTTATTGAAGTTTTAAACTGTCAAATAATTTTCTATATCTACATGTTGGCTTTTAACTAAAAATTAAGATTTAAGTTTTAAATTGTCGAATAATATTGTTATATCTACATGTTGGCTTTTAATTAATTATAATAAAGATTAAGATTTAAGTTTTAAATTGTCAAATAATATTTTTATCTCTACATGTTGGCTTTTAACTAATTAAAATAAAAATTAAGATCTAAGTTTTAAATTGTATGAATTAATTGTACATCTTTGTTTCTTCAGTGTATGTCGTTTATCTTCATTGTTTTCTTTTTTACTCTATTTTAACTTTTTCTTCTATTCTCACAATCACATCAACAGGCCATGCTTTATTTAATTCATAATTAATTTCAAACTATGCGAGAACAGTCAATCATATATATTTGCTATCGGCCAAACCAATGTACAAGAGCTCCCATTATCTCTCAACGAAACTGGATAATCAAAACAAAAGCTGCGCTTACTTCTTCATTTAAATTATTATATATTCTTTTTTTCACAACTTAAACGGTCACAATTAAATTGGTTTGGATTATCACTTTGCACAAAATATTAGTTATTGGATTTGCATGTTCATTGGTTTGCTCGATCACTTCCACTTTTTTTAATATGTTGCCAAATAAAAACTCACCCACTCTTGTTGCTTGATGAAGGCCTTCATGTTGCTCCAGAGGAGATGGTTAAAAAGCTGTGGGCTTAGAAGCTTTCAAATTATATGATTAAGGTTCTCCATAAGTACACTTAGAGAAATGTTGAGCGGCGTGTTGTGATGGCGGATTTAAATTAATTAATTGTAGTATTTCATATTTATTGTTATTTTCTTTTTTTGAATTTAGTTTTAAGTTTTAATTTGTTTTGTCTTGTTTTTTTTTTTTTTTTATATATGTATAGGTAATTTAGGATTTTATTATTTGAAGGTGTTTGTTGTAATTTTTGTAATTTTTTTAACAATCCCACGTGGCCAGTTTTTCTGCTACATTTTTGCTTTTGTTGCTTTTCTCTCCTTGATCCCTAAAGGCTTTTCCTTTTTCGATGGCAAGAACGTTGTTGCGAGAAACTAAAGAAATTTTCCCATTTAAAAGAATATAAGCGACAGGTTATGGTAGGACTTACGTAAGTCGATTTTTCGGGTCTGCCCAATAACAAGGGTTTGCGCAACACAGGTTGGCAAAAAGAATTTGGCTACGGCCACGATCAGGAGAAATGTTGGTCTTGGTTGATCCAGTGGCTATTAGAGGGGCAAAGGTTAGAATTTATATTTTCTAAAATTTGCACAAAATATTTACCGTACAGGTTTAATCAGCAGCCGAAAGGTAAAATAAAGCTGACAGAACAGCGGAGCACTTTCCGTATCGCGAGATGCGATCAGATTTTAATGCCTGGACTTTGAACTTTATTGTCCAATTTTTTTGGCAGCGTGCAAAACTAAAAATTGAGATAAGAGCGATTTCAACTGCTCGTAGGCACGACTTGAAACGGAAAGAGCAATTTCTGGGCTTACGAGCTTTTTATCAGTTCTCAAGCCGACGAAGGGGTGCATTCAGATTAATCACTTTTTTGTCATTCACAGGTAGTTGTCAAAAAAGGTGAATAGTGGGTCCTACTATGGCGGGATATGCCGAGATTTTAAAAAATCTAAGTCAAATAAAAAACTTTTCTTTCCCAACGTTCGTATAGGGAAGAAAATATTCTTGCAACTAAGGCGACCATTACAAATACCCTAAAATTGGGATAGAATAACATTCTGCTCACATGCATCCATTTCACCATAATTTCAGGCCACTTTGCCAGAGCCATTTACAATTTATTTGGGGTTTTCCCACACACACACACTCACTCGCACACAATTGCCAAAAGGAACTTCCGCTGTGACTTCTTTTCGGGGCACAATAAACTTTTCATTGACCGCCCTTCACAAAATGGTAACCCCCGAGCGATTCCCAGGCAGCTGCACTTTGTCAAGGGCCCCTTTGTTTTCGGCCAAGAAACTTTTGCCATGAGAAAACCCAAATGAAAGACAAAGTCGGAAAATTTGAGACGCAAAATTTGCATTCGCACACACACACACAAAAGACAGATTGCCTTGGGGCCAAACAAATATGTTAAAAGCAATAAATAAGGAAGGACATTCTTCAAGTTCGTCGGCTGCCGCTCTCGTCTTATTGCCAAAAAAGAAGTGACAAAAAAGCTGAAGAGTCAAAAGCAGAAAATGAAAATGAAGCTAAAAAGCTATAACTGAACATGAAACTGAAGCTGAGAGCTAAACTCTAGACGAAGCCAAACATAATTTGCCATAAAACTGGCGATGCAGCAACAGCGTTAAATTATATGAAATATTTTTATTGTTAACTTGCAAAAATGTCAGAAGCATTTTGTCAGCTGGCAAATCTCGGCGGCAGTGGCGGCAGCAATTGTGCAGCGCGTTTATCACTCCAGCTGGTGCAACTGTGGCATGTTGCAGCTGGTCCACGGATCCTGCGGCAGTTTGTCATAGTCGGGGGAATGTACTACGCAGTCCGGAGTCTGGAGTCTGGCGTCTGGAATCCCTCATTCCTTACTCCCTCGGAGTCCCTTGGAGTCGCATTTTGTCGCAAACTCTCAGCTTCATGCTCAAGTAAACTTGGCCTCAATGTTGCGACTACGCATTGTGTGTGAGATAACCGAGTTGACTGAGTGAACTCACCCGGCTGACTGAATGAGTGCCTGGCAGAACTCGCTTCGAGTGCCAGGATAAATTCCAAACTTGTACGTGGAGTTAGAAGGCAAATATCGCAGATGGAGATATCATTAAAAAACAAGATTTCTCACTTTGTTGTTCAAGAACAAAGTGCTGGAAATTTGATATATTTTAATGGGAAAAAAAATTAAAGCTTCGTTGGCTGAATATAAATTTGATCTACTGCTTATTTTACTAAGAAAATAGGGATTTAATATTGTATTATTTTGTGTTTAATTTTTTTTATTAATTTATTGAAATTGTAAACTAATAATGTTGACAGTTTCCTGCCACTGAAATTTGTTTTAATTTAAATATTAAATTTAATCAAAGAAACATATTAAACTTTGAGGAAAAATATGCTTCTACTGTAGAAATAAACATTGATTACTTTCAATTCAATTTAACAATGTTACCAAATCAAAGGCCTAACATAATTATAGGACTAACTTAAAACTTTGAATGCCAAAAGTGAATTTTTAAGTATGCTTACATATATATTTACATTACTATAAATTAAACAAATAATAATTTTCATGGCTAAGACAAGCTTCATAAAAATAACTATACATAGTTAACAGATTAAACTATTTATAGTTATTTTTCAGCACCTTAAATCCACTTTAACAAAAATACATTAATTCCTTTGTAAAGTCACTTTATTTCCTGCATAATTCAACAAAGCAAATGGCAACAATTTAACTAAGAAACCAAGACCAGTTAAATGCACAAATTGCAGCTTTTAATTTCCGATTTGAAGCTTTGAAGTCTGGCCCACATGGCCTCACGTCAATTCATTAAAATTTCAATATGAGCATCGAATGAAATTCAATTACAAAATGCCACAAAATCCAGGCCTGCTCCACGCACTCTCGTCGTCACCCTTTGCGACCTCAACACAATTTAGAATATGGGAAAAGCACCAGGGAAAGTCCCAAGTTCAATGTAACTCTGTGTGTAACCTGTCACTGACAGCACAGACAAACTAATAATGTTGCCCGGCGATAATCGCAGCTGGGAAAACTGTTTTTGGGGGAAAACGAGGAGCATTCACAGAAAATCAAAAGCATTGAAAATGAAAACGAAATTGAAACTGAAGCTGAGGCTCCTGCGGCTGATGGGTTTCGACTAGGAAGAGTGTCCTGTCATTTGGTCCTCACTCAACAGATATTTCGATACTGACGATAATGGTGATGATGATGATGATGATGATGACGATGACTAAGTCGCGGTGGCACAAAAGTCCCCAATGACTGGCAATCTTTTAGAGAGTCGAGTCGAGTTGAGTTGAGTAGAGTATTCTTTTTCCGCTGGTAATCTGTGGAAATTAGCATTTCAATCAAATCTACTTTTATGTGTCTGACTTGTTTTATGCCTCAACGACAGCTACAAAAGCCCCATCATCATCGTCATCATCATCATCCATTCGAGGCAAATGAAATTGTATCCATTCTGTTTATGCATTTGACGAGCCCCGAAAACGAAAACGAAAATTGTCGAAATTGATTGATTAAATATTTATTCATACGGAAGTGCTTAGCGTGTTTTCTTCCCTTTTTTTCTTCTTTCTCTCATCTGGATTCCTACATATTTATGAACTGCGGCCTTTTCTGGGTAAATTTTTTCTTGTTTGTTGTCTACTTTTGGCATTTTTTCTCCCTCTGGTTTGTGTCATTAATTCAGTTAACATGGAATCCCTTTTGGGGGCCAAGGCTTAGATGTTGGGATAGTTTTATTCCTTTAGCAAATAAGGATTTACTTGGACTTTAATAAACCAGTCAAGTGGAAAATAATCTAGAGAATATTTTGCAATAATTATTGGGTACACGAAGTAACTTAATTAGTTTTGATTTCTATTAAATCATAAGTATACCCATTAAAGGGAAGTTTCCCCTAAAATTGGTCTAGCAAATATTTATTCATTCATTTCCCGCATTCTCATCGTTGACTTGCGGATGAAATTTCCCCAGAGCTCATCTGGCTCAGCCCCCAGGGGGTCTGGGACGTGGCTCATTAATTCGGTTAGGTTCCTGGCACTTAAAGTCAATCAACTGGCCCGCAGGAAATCTTAATTAAACAAACTTGTTTGGCAAATCTTTTATAAATGGCCGCCCCGACAACAAGAACAACAACTGCTGGGGCAGCTCTTCAGCTGAAATGCCAATGGCCAAGCTCCGGATACACTTAGCCAGAGCTCATGGTGGCCGGAAGTGGGCTTCCACACACACAAACACAAGCATACCCCATACACACACCATTCAAGCCGTTTTCGACTTTGATTTTTGGCCGCTGTTTTTAGTTGGCAGACACAATGGCTTGGTTTGTAGGCGGCAGTCTAGGGCCCTTCACAAATTGCTAGAGGGTCTGGCTTTCCGGGGGCACTCACAGCTGCACTCGGTATTGCCTTGTGCTCCTGGGAGCATTCCACATTCTGCGATAGGTCTGCTATTCCTGCTGCTGCGACTAGGGCCATTAAAGGGCTAATAAATTCTCATACTCATATCAATCGATGGCCGTGCGGAGACGTAGGCCCCATAAAGCGCTGTTTAATGGGCGAATGTTTGCTCTTGGCCCCCGCCATTGGCCACAGGAGCACGAGCTGTGTATAAATAACCAAAGGGATCTACAATATGTATATAGTTGAGTGCAACGAATATGGGATACTTTGTATATAACTTGTAAATTTTATAAAAGTAAAAAATTTGAATGAAAATATTTTAATAAAATAAATTTGTATTCTTAAATAAGAGATAAACTAAACTGCACACAGAGCTAATGATTTTTAGGAGTGCTATATATTTTGATTCGGATTTAAAATCTGATCTATGATGAACCCACTTTGTGGCATAATAAATTGTGAATAAACTTTTCTTTTTAGCAAACACTTTCATTTTAAATATGTTGAAAACCAATTCAATTTTTTAAATATATATAAAACCCTAAAATACCTTTTGTATTCTAAAAATATCCATTACAAAACCGTAAACTCAGGCGTCGTCATATTCGCCGAGGGAGAGCTGCAGGAAATGGTGCTAGCCAAAATTTATGTGGCGAATGCACCGGAGAGTCATTGAAATAATGAACCGATTTAAGGTGGAGCCCTTTATTGCAAGCTAACCAAATTAAGTTCAACTAATTCCGGGCTCAAGCTGCAGAAATTTCGAGTCCTTTATGCCAGCGTGAACTTCGTCTTTTGCCCCTCCGTCTTGGGAGTGACCGCAGCAGCATTCACTCAATGAACACCTTTTGAACCCAAGCCAGGCTCATGATGATGATGCCTTTATTCAATGTTCTACTTCGTTCCACTTCTCTCTCCCCTCTGGGGTAATAAAGCACAAAACAGAAAAAGAAACAAAAATAATAATAATGAAAAAGAAAAGTTTGTTTTCCCCTTGATATTACTTTAAATATGCAAAACTTCACTGTTTTATGTCCTTGCAGCTGTCCAGTTTGGCCGGCCACGACAAGGTCCTTGTTTTCTCTCTCTAACGAAGTGCCGGGGATTCCCCTTTTTGGTGAGGTAGCAACAAAATGCTCACAAATATTATGTTACACAAACAAAAAGAAAAACAGAGAATAAAGTTGGGAATACAGCGTTATGGAAAAGTTGCGTCTGGTCCTGGGCCACTTTTGCATTACATTATCTGAAGTTTTGCGCTGGCAATTTCTCATGTTTTCCCCTCATACTTATGCTTCTCTCCTCGCATGTCCGTATTTGTATTTACCCATTGTCGTGCACATAAACATGCAGCTGACTTGTTACTGTCCTATCACCATCATCATGCTCAACGTCAGGCGAAAAAAACTTGTGTGTCGCGAAGACAAGAGGAAAAAGTAAGGAAGATGTGTCTGGGTGAGATGATAGACTAAAGGATACCTGGTGATTGGTAGAGTAAGGGGAAATTTAGAAGAAATTGAGATTAAAAAGCATATTTGTCTATTTGTTATTCCTTTGTTCTGTAATAATGATCTTCTCTTTAAGTAATTAATATCTGGTGTTTCTTGAGGGACTTCTTTATAGAAATATTGCATTATAAACTCTAAAATATATATCTTAAGTTCCCAAAGTTCCTTACATATTTTTTCTTTCTGTGTATTACCTATTTATGCACGACTGCAACATGCCCTTGTATATTTCTACAGCTCTGACGGTATAAAAAAACAGAGACTCTGATAAAAACTTTGCCTCATTTTCATGTCAGGCCAAATGAGTTTTGGAAAGTTGCCCTCTTGCCCAAGCCCAAGTCCTATCCCCAACCAGCCCTGTCCTGCCTGGAAAGTTCCCTGTGCCAGTCGGCTAATGGTGACAGTAATTTTTAATAAAAGCTGCCAAGTGTCGACACAATTTGCAATTTGTGCACGCTCTCGGACTTTGACGGAATAGTTGTCAGGAATTATTTCATATTTTTGTAGTTTTCTAATGTCTGCAGAGGATTTTCTTGCGCTTCTTGGAGCTCTCTAGCATGTAATGAACGACACGCTCCTGACGGTCTGCGGTATCTGCCACACGCTGGCAATGGATTAAGGTGCCATCCAGTTCCAACTTCATCTTGATGAACTTGTAGCGCACATCCACATAGGATTCATCCAGCTCCTGGGCACTACGAGCTCCATACAGCTGGGTGAGTATCTCCAGCTCCCAGTCGGCAGCATTCAAAGACGAACTATCGGTGCCCGAGCTGGCCACCACATAGTCTTCGTTGAAGGGTGGCATGGAAATGACATACCGTCCGGGGGCATTGTACTTCTGGTTCATGCCCTCCACAACGGCCAGGCAATCCGCGAGATCGTCTTCAATCGAATGGCAAATCTTCAGGGCATCGTCGATCTTCGGGGATTCCGTCTCAAGCATAGGTGTTTGATCCCAGGTGGGTTTCATTGTAGATGATCTCGATCTGAATTCAGAAGCTGACAAGTGTGACAGGGAGAACTGGCAGCTAAACTCTTTTAAAAGAAAATTTTGTAAAGCCAAATTTATTACAATTTATTTTCAAGATATTTTTAATACAAAATTTAATAATAAAAAAACTTAAAATTAATGTTATTAACCTTTCTTCGCAGGCGCAGGTTTCTTTGGTATGATCTTCTTTGCAGTAGGCGTTGGTTTGCTTGGAATCTTTAATATGTTACTGACTTTATCAGTTGTTGCAACCCTCAAATTTCTTGTGTATTTAATAACTTGGATTATATTATTGACTTTTTTAAAGAGTTCATGCATCCTGGACACTACCTGGCAAGCGCCTAGGCATAAAGCTAATTGATTCTCCAGTTCTTTTAGCTTGTCCTCCTCAACATGATCCTGCTTTTCATGTTGGCGAATGTCTTCTAACCTTAACTTGGCTTTATCGAGGCTTTGCCTAAGATCATCTAGCAAACGATATTGGTTTGTTTCATTCAAGCTTTGGCCTTCCAACTCAGACAATCGTGTATCCACTTTAACCCAAAACTGGTCAAGTTCCTGGACCGTATTCTCCATATCATCAGTTACATTATCCTTATTCTTTTTATTTATCAATTCATTAAGCTCGTCCTCTTGAACCTTTAATTCACTCTTCACCTTTTCCAGCATTGCTAGGAGATCTTTTAGCTTTTCTAATTCTTTTTGTTTATTTTTCATGTCAGCCAAAGTTTCGTTGAATTGTTTTTTAAGATCTTCGAGCTCAAATTTATTTTGTTTCAAAATTTCCGGGTTGCTTTGCTGCATCTGTTTAATTTTAATTTGTAAATGCTCGACAAAGGTATTGATTTTGGGAATTTTATCACAACAAATCTGAGAGTCGTTGGCAGCTTGTTGCAAATTTTGTACTTCTTGTTCGAGTTTGTGAATTCGAGCATTTGGATTTGCATTAGGTAAAGCTGATTTCATTTTTATGACAGAGGCATTGTCAGATTTTAAGTTATTCAATTGGTCAGTGAGATCCTTGATCTTGGCCATTCTATTGTTATTTTCCTGGCAGGTATTACCTTTATCAGAATCTAGCTTGTTGAAAAGAGACTGGACGCTTTCTTCAAGTTCCTTAAGTCTGTCTAATAATTTATCCAAACATTTCTCACAGCAAATATGATTATTATTTGGTGTCTTGCTTAATTTTTCAAATACTTGCTCGCAACTTTCTAGCTCCCTTTCGACAGCTTTCCCTTGAGTCTCCAGAGTGTTCTTGGCACTCTTGACCTTATTCTTCAGATCATATAGCATAATTTCCATATCCTTAAGCTGGCTCTCAAAGTTGTTCAAATTTTCTATGGTTTCATTTTTTGCAGCATTTATTTGATTTTCCCAGTCTTTAGTTTTTGTATATAATTCTGCACAACAGTGATTTTGGTGACCAGATCTAATTTTTTTATTTTCCAACATACCCAAACGATCTTTAGTATCCTTTATTTTTTCCCTCAATTTTTCGTGTTTTTCCTCCAACTTTTTTCTATCTTTGTAAAGCTCATCGCTTGATTCTGATTTTAATTTCTCTTTGACATTCTTCAACTGATTCCCGAAATCCTTTTTGTTTTTCTTTAGAGATTTTTCCATTTCTGAACAGCAATCTTCAAAACTCTTGATGACGAGTTTTTTAATCCTGGGAATAATTTTGTTTAAATCTTTTCTCAGTTTACCGCTGGGAATTAATGTATTACTTTCATTATCTCCATTCTCCTGGTCAATTTTGTTGACATTATCCATAACCGATTGCATGAGATCTTTGTCGTAGACACAGCACTTTGTTGAAGTACCAGTCAGGCTTTCCAGTGCCTCCTCTATGTGGTTATAATGTATTTTTAAACTACTGGCAGCAGCATCTTGCAGATCCAACCACTTGCTGATAAGTTTATAGTCCGGGCAGTTTTCCATTGATGACTCTCTCATTTTATTGGAGTATCCATTAAGAGGATTGAATTCCATCGAGGTAATTGCAGATAAGAACGCCAGTTGCAGCAGTGACGCTATTGTAGTTGTGACCTGATATTACGATTGTTGAATGAAGCGATAACTGTGACTCTCTCCAACACCTGAGCTCACCTTCGGTTTCATTTTTATCAAGGTTGCTGCACTCCACGAACCTGATACGCCGCTGTGCCTAGTAAAACTAACAGGGTCGAGAAGGCAGCACTATTGGCCCCAGTACTAGCCAAGTAATTGATTTGCATGCTGCATCTATTAGGCATACGGGGAGGGTCAAGAAGTTTACAGAAATCTATGCTAGTAAGGTTCTTAATTAAATAGGTTCTTGAATTTAAATTTTCAAGTATATTCTGGACTCAACTGTTACCAAGATTTAAATAAAATAAAATTATAATCAAAATATATTTATTGCAAGTAGAAATTCATAGTACATATCAATTACTCTTTTATATATTACATTTCGTTTTATATTTCATCCATTCCAAAAGTTTAAGTACACTAGAACCGTAAAAAGAAACTCTCTTTGAGACTTAACGCCCGAATACTATTGTCGGGTCCGTTATCTGCTTTTGGAAATCCACCCCACCTACTTTTACCCCATCATCTTCTGGGCTGGCCCTATTTATTGTTACTCTTTTTGTCGGTTGCGTTGTAATTGATAATTTTGCTTTAAGAAACAGTTCTAAATCCTCTATGTCGTCGAAAAGATCATCCAATTGGTCTAGATCTTTGCAGGAGTCTCGGCACGGAGTAATTTGATTCTCTAGATTCTTTATCTTTTCCAAACTGGCCTTGCTTTGCTGCTCGGTTGTTTCTAGCTGCCCGATTTCTTTCTCTAATTTATCTATATCCTGTTCAAGCGGCTCTAGGATTTTTTCCAGATGGTCCAAGCTTTTATTCGCAGCCCGTTCTTCTAAGAGACTCAATCTTTTGTCCGCCTTTACCCAGTTCTCATTGAATTTTTTCATTTGTTCCTTTAAATTATCGTTTAAATTATGGTTTTCAGAATTTATGGGTTTATCCTTTGGCAATTCATTAAGCTTATTTTGCATATTTTTAAAATCATCCTTGGCCTTGTCTACCTCCGATTGGAGGTTTTTTAATTGATTTTGGAAATCTTCTCCTTTTGTTTGGCTTTGTTTGTTATCTGCAAGATTATCCATAGCATCCTTCAGCAAACTTTTAATTCCATCCAAGTCCGAGGCACTCTTTTTGATGTGCTCATCGTAGGTGTTGTTCATCAGATCTATTGATTTCATTAAGTTGTCGGCGAGGGCCTGAAGATCGTCAATTTTTTCACAGCAAGGCTTGGAGCTTTTAAGGATTTCTGCCAGTTTTTTAATGCTAGCTTCGTGGGTTTCAAGCGGAGATTCAACTGTATTATTAGTTGTGGGGCCTCCAACTTTGGCTTTCCTTCCCATTTGTCTAATAACGTTCTTATTTTGCAATATTTTTTCCAGCTCATATTCAATTTTGGCCAGCTTTTCGTCATTCTCTTGGCAAAGAGTTAAATTAAAATGGTTTCTTGAGCCATCTATATTATCGGCATGTCCTTTAACTTGTTTTTCCAATTTATGAACTCTTTCTTCCAATTCTTGCTCAGAACAAACTGAACCTTTAGATCCCTTTTCAAATTTTTCCACCATTTCTTTAATATTTTTCTCTCGCTTTTCCAGACTTTCATTCACTTCTGCTGCCTTTTTAGCCCTGTTTTCCAGCTTATCTTGAATTTTCTTTAGTTTTTCTTCAACTTCTTGGGTATTTTCATTAGCTTCGATGTTCAAATTCTTTAATTCATTTTGCAAGCTGTTAATTTTTCTATAGAATTTTGCACAACACTTGGTTTTGGAATTAAGTCCGGATCCATCTTGAATGTTATCTAATCGATTCTGTAAGTCTTCTAGTTCATCTACTAGGCTTGCTTGTTCTTCCTGCATTTTTTCTTTGATTTTGACATTCTCTTTGGCAATATCTTTTGATATTCTCTTTTTGAGATCCTCCCATTTATCCTGAAGGTGTTCTTTGAATTCACTAAGATCATTTTCCAGATCTTCACAGCACTTTTGCTTCTTGAAGCCCTTGGGTACTAACTTCTTAATCCAGGGTAATATTTTATCCAAATCTTTTCCCAGATTGCCGCTCATTTTGGGAAATTCTCTTGATTGGCTTTCGTTTAGATGTTTAATTTTCTCCACATTTTCGAATATTGATTGCATGGCATCTTTTTCGTAGTAATCGCACGATTCGTCTAGCAGTGTATCCAAATGTAAAATGTTTTGTTCCAGAATATTGCTAAGTCTTAACTGCTTGCTGAACCACACGTTGATTGTATCGAATTTATCACATTCTGAATGTAAATCCTGAATTGGGGATTCAATTTGAGTGGGAATACTCCTGGATATAGCCCCGATATATGGGGATTCCACAGTTATTGCAGATAGGAGCAGCAGTGGCAGTAGTAACATCATTGCAGTAGTGACCTGTTTCTTATAATATATATACATAAATATATATATTTATATGATAGTATTGTTGAAGATTAAACTCACCTTTGGTTTTATTTTCATCACGTTTGCTGCGGTCCAAGAATGTTATTCGCCGGTCTGCCAAGTTGAACTAACTTGGCCAAGACCCCAGCAATATTGGTCACCTTTGAAGTCGAGTAGTTAACATTAATCGATTTGCATGCTATGCCTATTGAATGCGTAGGGTAGTTTGAGAAGTTATAAGAATATTAAGGGAATCTAATATTAAAATAAAACTTATTTATACAATTTTAAACTGAATGCTTTAAATTAAGTTCTAGAATAATTTTTTTTTCATATTTTAGTTTAAAATAATGAACAGAAACTTAGCTTGTAGTTTTTATAGTTGAACTTTCACTTCCATATTTATTTTACTTTCCCAAAAAGAAAAATATAACCATCTTCTAAGCCTAGACCTAGAAAATATACTTAATATCTGCCTGCTAACGATCATTTATAGGGGCACAGCAAAGCCCAGATTATTTACGATATCCGCCGCTGTCGCCAAAACTCATTCCAACGCTTAAACATCCCCGAATGAAGCGGCATAAATTTGTGGGAAACCCAATGCAATTCGCAATGCCCTGAGCAGCATTTACTCGTTATCATCGCACAGGTTGCGGCTACAGTGCCACTTGAAATGGGATACCCAACAGGGAGCCGCAGTGGCGACTCCCAGGCATCCAGCATTCAGCTTCCAGCTCCTGCTTTTCGGTCCCCGCGGGCGGGCGGAAAACCTGAAATGGAAAACAATTTCAGCTACGCAAACACGGCGGGAAAGCCAACAAAAAAGGAGAGGAGAAAGAAATAAGGGAAGAACAAAAATTAAATTGCTAAGCGAAAAAACCAGTGAAAAAAAATGAAATCACAGCAAATGTTGTACCGCAAAAATAAAGTGAAATATATATACAGCCATTTCTGTGCAGGGCTCCTGCAGGATGTTGGGGGATTTTCGAATAATTTCAGCTCAAGGTGTGTTTGCCCAGCCATCGAGGCAAGCGAGGAGATTAGTTTAATTAGTCAACGTGGCGTATGCGTGATGCGGTGGCAAAGCCACCAGGAAACGTGCCACATACGCCGGTAGACAGACGCCACCCCGCCAAAAATGCAATCGAACTTTTCGCGGTCGCACAGGAAAAGTCAGCGGGGAAAATGGCAGGAAGAGCCAGCGGAAACCAGAGCAAACCAAGGGACAAGATGCAAATGATAGGTGTTATGGCCTCGGGGAAAAGCGCCGATCCACAAACTTTTTCACAAGTAGTTGGGCATAGTTGGGTCTAGCTGCTCCGGGAAAATTGGCAAGTGGCGCTCTCAAGCCTGTCGAGCGTCAGTTAATAGTCAGAATAATGAGAAAAAGTTCAAGGCAATCTTAAAGATATCGAACGCATACTTTAATTTATTACCTCAACAAAATCTTCTTAATGGAAAATATTCAGTCAAGTGTGAAATTCTCCACCAAAGTATATTCGGCAGCCAATCTAAGCTCTTTTGTTGGAATTTCATATTGAAAAGGAAGTAGCTACTTAAGCTAAATGGTTTATGTTATAACATTTCATTGAAGTGAAAAGGAAAGCAAAGATCTTTGAAAAGGAGCTTGAAATACACAAAATGTTAATTTATACTGATTTTTAATTTACTTTTTTTTCAGGTGAGTGTTTGTTTGAAGATAATTGATACATTTGGGAGAGAGTGAGTAAGTATTTAGAAGACACAATAAAGATTTAAGTTAAATATTAAAAGTGCCTCAAATATTTCGATTAATTTAAGTATTTTTGAAACATTTAAGTTTGAACTATTATAAATTCTTAAGTTAAGAGATCTTCCCTTCACAACACTTCTACTCAATTCCTTCTCATTTATGATTTATTTCTATTGATTTTATTTCAATTAAGTTTCCTATATGCTGTAATCTTTAATATTGACCCATCTCAACCTTATTTTATTTATTATTTATTTTTTTGGCGACCTTTAACATTTAGTTCTCGTCATCAATTATGCTGGAAATACTGAAAAAGGTCGCCTTGATTGAATTACAACATAAAATTCTACAAAATATATATGTCGCATAATGAAAACCCAACCGAAACTTGATAAGCAAACAACGCAGACAGAGAAATAGAGTGTCCCTTGCCCTGCTCCATCCCGCAATAAATCACCTTTTCAGCCGCACATCAATTTCTAGAGGTTTTTGGGGAGTGAAGCGGGGCTGTATGGTGCTGTATCCTTAGTTAACTGCCGTATTCCGGCCAATCAATCAAGCTCCTGCTTTCAATTATTTTTTATTTCTTATCAAAAATGCCGTTTTTACTGCAAATATGTGTACAGTATGGCTTGAACTTTAACTTGCCCTGAATGAAAAATCTGAGCCATGTCCTTTTGTTTATTCCGGATTAAAGTCAGTGTCAATTAAGGGCTTTGTTGTGTGAACATTGCTTTTAATTTTCCATTTTCAGCATTTTAACTATGCAAAAGCAATAAAGACAACACTATTTAGTCAATACTCTTACGGAATATTAAAAAAAAATGTATGCTAACATCATTTTATTAATAAAAAATGTGCATAAAATTCTTAATTTTATTTAACAGCAAAGAATACCTTTGTTATGATCCTAGCCACAGCTAGACTCCTTTCCTGTTAAAGAATAAAGTATAGTTTTCCTGATTCATTTATATTCACATGTGTGGAACGTTGAAGCTAAAGAAAAAAGTTGCGGAAAATTGGCAAAGCTTTTTCCTTTTGGCGATAAGACCCACCTCCCTCTCCCTATGAGTGTTCAATGTGACTGTTCGTGTGGGCATTAGTGTGGCAGTGTGAGTGCCTGCACTCATGCATAGGAATAAGCCGATAAAACCCTGACAATTGTGTCATGGAGCTGCGTTTTAGTTTCGGGATCGGACTTAATGCCTCTTGACTTCAATTTGCATAGTCGGCTTAGCAGCGTCAGTGGAAATGATTGAATGACAAATTGATAGAATTCGGCATTTACTATTTGACAGATGGGAGGTTGCAGGGAAATTAAACTAGAAGGAAGCCATTTAATGATGATTTTGGGTGAGCCTGGCCTGTGTTTGCTTTCGTTTTAATTATCAAAGTAGTTGAATATGATTTGTGGCGTGTATGTAGAAACCAATTCCATGGTTTAAATTCTAAAATAACATTGCTTTTGATTGGTTTTGTGGCAAAGGGTAATTAATATTTGTTAAAGCAAAGTTTAGAAGATGGTTTTATACAAGTTATTGAAGAGAATTTGTACAAGGAATTTAAATAGCATTTAATATAAAGGGTAAATTTACATAAGAATTAGGAAAAATAAGTAAAAACCTTCTTTTACTCGGTTCTTGGATTGTCTATTTATTTTTCTATCCTTCTGCCTGCCACAAAGCTATCTGCAAATCTGACCTTTAACCCGCTGACAATGCAAAGGCTGACAGAGTAATGTGACTCTGACCCAGACCGCAAAGTAGCTCGGAACCCGCAGCAGCATTGACAATTAATCCAATTAGGACAAAACGTATTTGCTTCTCATTAAAAATGGAGGAACCTTGGACTTTGACCAATTACCAAGCATTTTTTCAGACACTTTGGCACATTTAAAAATTAAACAGAAGGGATGAGGGGAAAAAGAGGAGTTAAATAGGAGATAAAGAGATTGTGAAAGCGGCTTAGGAATTAGGAATCCCTTTGCCAGCAAACTCAAACGAGTATTAAGCCATCTGCCTTCATTTAGCTTAAGTGCTTATCCGGCGAGAGGACCCTGCCGAAGGACACGTTTGCCCACAGGACAATCAATTATGAATGCAACACCGAGCAGCAGCCTCCAGAGAAGCAAAAGATTCAGCCATAAAAGTGTATGAGAAGAGGCTGCCGCTTTTATGGGGATAATGACGATAATTATATGTTTCCTGTGACATTGATTTGTCGCCCCTAGGTTTGGGTGAGGGTGGAAAATTCTCATAATGTTTAATTCATTAGCCACCTAATCGGCTTACTCTGATAATTATTATAATTGATGTCAATCATCTAATTATGGCAACACCCCAGCAAGCCTTGAATCTCGCCTCCCTTTCAGAGTTTGCACAAAATCTCAGTACAGTCTCCAGACTGAAACCAAATAGAAATTATAGAAATTTAAACTCAAATATATAAAAATATATATATTTTTTACATTCCAAATGAAGATGAACTCAAGCCCCGCATACCGTTCGGTAGTCCTTGAATGTCTCCGAGAAAATGCAAGCAATATGCGAGAGGAGCACCAGAATCTGGCAACGCGCATTAACATTGCATTGGCACATTCCCGAGCCAATCTGCTCAGTGTTGAGAAAATTAACCAGGAGCTAAAGAAAATGAAGGTAACTGTCAACGAGGCCATTCTGGATATACGCGGCACTAAGGGAACTGAATATATGAAAGTCGTATGCGAAAATATCTTGAGCAATTTAATCAATGCAACGGTCGAGTTTAATATGATGAGGGGTTCTGTGCCCAATAACCAAATCACGGAGGCTGATATTAGAGAAACTATTTTAAATGTTTTGGGGAAAGATGTATCCATTGAAGAGGTTTCTTATGAAGAAGAAATTGATGCTGATACATATAACTCGGAAGAACTTTCAAACTTTGAATCGGAGAGTAATGACGAATACGCTGCGGAATAGCCAATAAAAATTTTTAGAGGTTTAAAGTTTAAATTTATTTGTTCCTTAACGCTATTTAAGAACCTGAGTCAGTTTTAATTGAAAAACTTCTGTATTTGTTAAGGAATTTTAAATACAGACGACTTGAAAGAAGAAAATGATTCAAAGGTGATTAAACAATGGTTTAGAATAAAGAAACAAAAGGTTTATTTTAGTTATATGTGAGCAATACAATTCTAAAGTGCTTTTAAAAGAAAATGGAGTGAATTTAAATTAAGGCAATGATTTCCTAAGGCTTTAATTAGCTTTTTTATGAGATGATTAGGGCAATTGGAAACGCTTTCAAAGACGAACTTTAGCTTAAATAAAAAATAATGATTCAGGATTGGAGTTTATTTTCAAGACTACAATAGGATATATTTACTAATTCATTTCTTAATAATACAAAAATCATTTAAAATAAATAAAAAAATGTTTATGTATATTCCTCACAAATTATGTTTTTCTGTCAAAAAGAAGTGTAATGCCGTGTTAACCCCTTGAACCAAATACGCAGGCATTTTCATAAAAACATCTAAATTATGGGCAAACTTTGCACTTGGCACGCACATTCGTGCAAATTGCTTAGCCGCAGGAAAGCCAAAGGCGAGAAAATTGCGTATACGCAATGTGACACACAGCACAGGAAGAACGAGGGCGAGAAACAAACCCAACTGGTAATCCAAGTCACAGCTTCTCCATAGCCATAGTTACTAAACAATTTGTCGGCGATTTGCCGCCGCACGCACACATCACACCCACATACACACACACATACATGAGCTCTGCATGAGCCGCATTACACATACGCCCCGTGTGACCCACAGAGAAGCTAACGAGGTTAAATGACCAGCAGCCGAGGCAACCTGTTGCGCTCTCTCTTTCTGTTTTCTCTCTGTGTTTTCCTCTTCCACTCTCAGTCACTCAGTTTTCGCTCTTTGTTTTGCTCTGCTCTTTCGCCGGCAACAAGCAACTGGCCCCCATTTCACTCGAAGCTCCACTCACTTCGAGTGCTTTTGGCTTGTCGAGGTTTCTCCAGCCGCAGTTGAGTTCAGTTGCCGCTTGTCAGTCGCCACGTGCGGTTCGGTTAAAACGTTGCGTTGCGTTACGTTACAGGCAGTAGCCGTCGCGCCGAAAATCCAGTTTACGTCGCATTCCGTACGTGGGAGTCAGTCAGCAGCGTAAGTGGCGTTCGCGTGCCTCGAGTCAGTTCCGATGGGGAGACGGATAGAGATACATTCCGATAGAGATAAATTTCGCCAAAGATTTATTTAGAGTCAAGTTTGTTTATGACCCTTGGAATTTTAGCCAAAAAAAACTGGCCAAGTTACGGAGGAAAAATTAGGTTAATTTGAAATTATAAAGAATGAAAACTCTTTCGAGGAAAATTAAAATAAAAAAGCCACAATTTTGATCATAAAAATCTTTGATAGTTTTGTTAAAAAATAAAGTAAAATGTTAATTTTTTAACAGACTTCCATGTGTCTTTACTAAAAAAAAGTCAAGGTTTAATATTTTTGTTAAACTTCTATAAGTCCTTAACAACAAAATATATATTTTTTGATATTTTAAAAGCTAATTTTAATTTAAAAAATAAATAAAATATTTCTTTGACGACATTTTAGAAACTCTTTTGAATGTCTTTCTCCTATTTCCATCTCCCCAAAACGGCATTTATTTTTATTGTGCCCTCCGCCCTTTCGGTTTCCATTCAAATTAACTAGTTCTGCAATTCTCATTTTGACTTCTGACATCGAAAGTAATCAAATTTTGCCGTTCATTTACAACTTGTTATAATTCCGTTGCCGTTCGCAACCGGAAACGTGCTCGCCGCCGTTTTGTCTACGCCACAAAATAGGAAAGCCAACTGAGGAGAAGTGAAAACAAAAAAAAACAACAAAAGCAACACAAAAATCTAAAACAAAACGAAACAAAAGAAAAATAAACTTTGCCAGCGAAATATTTCTTGGGCATTTTTCTTGCAGCATTTTCTTGTTTACACAAAAAAAATAAAAAAAACAAAAGCAAAAAAATAACATGACCGAAAAATAAGGAAAAACCAATGCATGTGAAGACATTTTTGTCCGCAGTGTTATGAAGTGGTTAGAATCTTGGCTTGCACTGGTCTAAACAAAATACCACATACTCGTTTCTATATACATATATAATATATGCTGTGCATTTATGAATATAATATGTGCAGGAGGATGGATCCTTGGCTGGCTGCCGAAAAGACAAAATGATGCATTAAACTAATTGGAAAAACTTTTTGGGGTATTTGTGCAAGTGCTCCGAGGAGCTGAAGAAAGGCCAAGTGGAGTGATGAAAAGAGTGCCTGGAATGTAAAGAATTTACACAGTAGATGTAATTGATTTTCTAGTAAAAATAAATATAAATTTACTTGAATAAAAACACAATTCGTTCCATGAAAGTGGTTCCAATTTACCAAACGTAACAATCGCGTGTTAAAATCTAAACGGAAATGTGAACCACACATTATAATTTATAAATAAACAAAAACTGACAGCAACAGGAAAAAGTTTAAAAAACGTAAACTAATAAAATAAATGCAAAATCAACTGTTAAAAAAATAAACATAAATAATAACTGTCAAAACTGGCACAAAGTTAAACAAAAATTGAACATAAATTATTATTTTCCACAGATATATACGTAAGCAATTACAGCCTCAAAGTGGCAAGTAAAGCCACTTGTTTTTCCATCAATTTCCCATATAATTACGGTCCATGTTAATTTGTCACTAGCCTTGGCCTAAGGTTTTTACATATATATTTACACAAGAGTGTCAGAGTCAACAACAGGGCGAGAAATAAATATTTGAGCAGAAATTAAAGCAATCAACAGGCCTGAGAGGCGGATATCTTGCAAAAACTTCGTGAGAAAATGGGCAGTTCTCCATGTCAATTGATTATACAAATAAAAAGGTCAAGAGACCTAAACAAGCAATGCAGGTTGAGTGCAAATTAAGAGCAGAGCAGAGATAAGGCAGTTGATAATGTTTATTATTTATTTGTTTGAGACGCGGAATTCTCAGAGGTGGGGGATTGTTGGGCGGGGGAAACCTGCGTGTGTGCACACATAATTGAAAAATAGATTTCTGTACACTCGACTGGGAATTTGTGAATGCTTTCAGCAGCCAGCCACTGTCCAAGAAAACTAGGCCGTATAAATTGCTCCACGTTCTCAACGCTTTATACACATAAATATATATCCCATGGCTATATTTTTAGACTTGCTTTATATGTACTACTCGGCGTATGAGTAATGTTCCAAAACTGATTGGTTGTTAATGCGGTTGAAGCCTTATTTTAATTTTATTTTTGTGATAATCTAAGCTAGTGGCTTATGAAGAAAATAAAATCCCATGGCAACAACAGAATATAAACAAATATAACTAGAAATTCCCCCAAAGGCAGAAAGTCATGAAACAGCAAAATAAAATAAGGCACAAACAAATGCACACACATGCATATATGTAGGTTTTTAATGCATGCACATATGTATACGTTCTTCTCGCAGCTTATCAAAACAAAAACAAACATAAAAAAAACAACTCAGATTTGCTGTGGTACGCAAAGTTAAATTTTTTCAGTGGGCTTTACTTTTCGGAATGGGTAATTTCGTTGCATTTCATTTGTAAAAATCAGGCAACAGTTGAACTAAAAAAAGGAATACTATGCTTTATTCATTAAGTCATTGTTTATATAATGTAATTAAAATAATACATGTTTTATTTAAAACCCTTATATCAATGCAATTAAGTAATTTATGGAGCGTGAGTAATTATTATGATTATTTCGAAAGCAAATTTGTTAAGTTTTTTGTTAGCGATAATTAATTCAAGCTTTGAATGTCAAAGAAAGGCAACTAAAAACCTCAGGGTTCAAAGCCCTTTTACTAATAACATTTAATTCAATAAATTCACCAATCAAGTTTCTTTATTACTATGTAAAAAAAAGGAAACAAAGTGTGGCAATTGAATTTCATATGCAAATTAATAAGTGTCGGCCCGCCACATTAAAACATAATAATAAAAAGGTAAAAAATTTTAATGGGGAGAAATTAATTGATTTAATTTAATGAGATGCCAGAAAAGCCAACAGCACTCGACACAACGTTGCAGAACAAGCGGAAAACCGAGCGGAAAATGTGAAAATCTGACAAAATAAAAAAACAGAGAGAGAAGAGAGGGAAAAATTATAAAAATAATTAAGCCGCCAGCAGCTAAAACAACAGACAACGATGGCCGAGGGCTTGACAAAAACTTAACAACTTTATGCTGCCGGTCCTGTCGTTCTGTAAGCTTAATTAACACTAGGATTGCGGTTGGTTGGGGGCATTTCCGTGGGCGGGCTGCCTGCCGGCTCTGCTAAATGTCAACAATAAGCTCGAGTGCGGCACTGTTGCACTTTCCCCCATTTTCCGGCCATTTCCCTACCATTTCCCGCCTTCCCGCTGTTAACGCCCCACCGCTTTCGTTTCGTTTGAATTGTGTGAATTTTGAGCAGCTTTCGGCTGCAGAGACTCTGTGGCAACAAATCTCCCAGCGATAGTCGCGGAAATCGCTTAAATTGTGCAACAAAAAAAATATATATGTATATATGGATGGTGCGTTGAATTTATGCAAAATAATAAAAACTTTGCTGCGCTCTGTCCTTTGAATCCTTGTTGCTTTTTGACTCCGCTTTCGGTAGCTTCATTTCGCATTCAAGTGGCCCCGTTTCCCCAAATGAAAATAAAACCGAAAAAAAACTTGGACACACCATGGCGCGGCGCTGTCCATGCCCAATTGAGTTTGGTTCGGTTTCGTTTTTGGTTTTAGGTCTGGGATATTGCCCTCGATTTTTTCTCTTTTGATTTGACAAAAGTACTGCATTGGTTTTTCTACTTTTTAGAGGTTTGATTCGCGCCTGACTGGCATAGTTTCTGGTACCTTCCCTGGGAAAATACACAAATTTCATAGCCTAATTTTGAGGCGTCGAAATTGCGTATGCATCGCGTGTGGCGAGCGTAAAATAAAAACACGCCAAGCGCGTCCCATTAAAAGGGAAATAAACAAGTCTGAGACACCCCAACCACATTGACAAGAAAAAAAAAACAAGCGGCCAGGAGTGCAAAAGGTCCTTCGGCAATGGGTTTTTTGAGTTGCTTCTTCACACGAAACCACATAAAAGTAAAAAGGACACACAGGGTGACTAGGAGAATGGCAGGTACTCTATGTTGGGAGATTAGTAAATAGTAAATATAATATATTATGTTTATTTATAGATTTTTAAATCCTTTTTTTATTTAAAAAAGCTGCCAAGGAACGTGTCTCTATAACTCCTTCTCGAAAATATATTTTAATATATATTTTTTAAAGGTTTGTTTTAATAGATTCTCTTTTGAGATTCTATATTTTAATATATTTTTTATAATTTTGTGAAAGTTTTCTATATCATTTTTTATGGCAAAAAAATCTATGTGTATTTTTATAACTATTTTCAGAAATTGTAAAATTCTCAAGAACTGCTACTTTAATTTTATATATATTTTAAAATTCCTTGAGGCACCCCCCTTCATATATTCACTTTATCCTTTCAAAAGAGCAACCAAAAAAAGGGAAGTTGGCCCGGTAATCAAGCCTCGCATTCCGCTTGAAATGAGCTAATTAAAGGACCATTTCGAATGGCCAACAAATTTTCGGTGAGCTCTCCGAAAAACCCACTCTCGGATCTCCGGTCTTTGCTGAGTGATTAATTTTCATATTTATAATAAAACGCTGAAAAGGTTGAACAAGCCAACAAACGAACAAACACAAAAACATACACAAAAAAAAGAGCGAATAAGAAAAACACAGCCAAAAGGAGAAACGAGCAGGAAAAATAACAAAATGGCCTACACAAATGCCAGCAAATGGCTTTACAAGAGGGCTGGCATATGGGCAAAATCTGTTGAAAACATGCTCACTTTTATATGGTTTATATGCTCCATGGATCCCATATGAGCTGCATAATGAGTGGCATTGGGAGTGGTGGCAAAAAAAAAGGAAAGCAGAGGCGAGTATGATGAGGCTGGGGCCCAACAAGTATAATTAACATTGAAAGCCAGGGCTGCGGGTGCGGGCGAGTGCGTCAAATAAGAAATGTGCAAACAAGTGCGGTTCGGGGGGGTATATATGTTTTAGGGGATGGGAAGGGAGGATATATCAGCACTCAGTCCAACACGCCTGCTCAATGGCCTTTCACGCACACACACCTTTTGGTATTTAAATTAAAATGGCACACGCTCGGTGTCCTTCGAGCCGGTTAGCCTGATTAAAGTAGTTATTTTCATGGTGCAACTATATTGGCTTACTGAACAATACACTACTCTCACTACATTTTTTTCCCCCTGCCAAATTGTGCGTAAAATCCTAAATCACATTAAGGCAAACGACCTATGATTATGTGTAAAATATATATTTTTGCCACTGCAACAGCTGAACTGGGCTTTTCCATTTGCGGCTTTTGCGGGCTGCGGTCTTTCGGGTGATAGATTAGTTATTTACAGTCTGGGCGAATTTTCGCTTATATGTATATCGGCTGACCCGAGAATAGTTAATCACATTTGCATATTTGCGGTGTTTTGTGTGAAATTTTCAATTACCTTGTATTTATATTAACTTGATTAGAATGTTAATTAAACGTGAACTAGAATATTTACTGAATAGCGCGAATTTATGGAATGTAAACATACTTTTTGTTTGACTTTCTGAGGTAATTTAAATGGAAATTGAATGGAAATAAATTGTATTAATTCAATAAATCACTTTTTTATGGAATATTTTCTAGGTTAACAGTTATGGGAAGGTTCGAATATTATTTTAAATGTTATTTAAATTTTAATAAAATATTTAAAGTGTATAATAGCTCAGTAACAGCTTGAAAGTTTCCTCAGTGGATTATAGATTATAAATTATATTATAATAAATTATTTGAAATGTAAATGTTATTTAAAAAATTATAATAATCTATTTTAAATGTAAAATAGCCCTCTTAAGATTTTACTAATGCTTTTTCCAGCTCAGTAACAGTTTGAGACTACCCCCAGCGGATTATATAAGATATACCATCTGAGTAAAATGCATTTAAACTAAAACAAAAACCGCGAAGGGCTCTAATGTAATACTATTTGGCAATTCCCCTTACTTTTAGCCACTTGAAAAAGCCAACCCAAATGGTTGGTGTTGCATCACAGCTGAGCAGCTCCTCCACAAGATTAAATACAGTATATATAATCTGTGGAAGCTTAAAATCCCAAAGTAAATACCAAAAACTAAAAACAATATCTGAGGCAGCGGGCGCGAGCCAAAAACTTTTTATTAAGCGCTTAGTGGCACATCCGACAATTGAGGGACATACAGGCAGACACAGACAGACAATGGGGCAGCAAAAGAGACGGATATATGCCAGAAGAGGGAGAGGGAGGATGGTTCATTCTCAATGTGTTGGATTTGGTTGCATGTACGCAAGTGGCACTCCAATTAAAATGATTGTCTTAATGCCGCGCAGAGCGTCAGTGGCTATTACAACGCGTCGAGTTGATTCATTCAGTCTGGTTCTCTCTATTTTTTTTGAGAGTGCTCTATCCGGTACCTAATTTACCCCTTCATTCATTCTTTCATTCATTCACTCACTCACTGGGCACAAAACAAAACTAGAACCATCACTTAATGCGCTGAAAATAACGCACTTGCACGTACTCGACTAATTTATTTGATTAGCCCTACAATTACGAGGGAGTCTACTTTTGTTTTTTGTTGTTAAGGAGTTCTCTCGAGAAATTCCGAAGGTGTTGAGTGAAGGGTTGCCGCTTTGACTAATTTATTTTTTTACTCAGACTTTCTGCCGAGTTTTTCACTCTCTCTCTCTGTGGTGCCTATTAAGTCTAATCGGATTGTCAAGTTTATGGCCAAGTGCAGGGCAATTGTTCGGGTATTATCTAATCGTTGTATTAGACGAAATCCCATATAAATGTTCAGAACTTTATTTGGAAATGTGTGCGGGTCATAATTTTAGAACGCTGTCGATAAGTGGAAACTTATTTATGGTTCTTACTTTGGGTGTAAAGTTTAAACAGAAATTGTTAGAGAGTTTTTAGAAATACTTGGGGATTTCTCGAGAAAATTAATTAAATACAATTTTGTTGAGGGTTTATCTAAGCATTTACCATTTTGTTTAGTTAGTTATTTACTTTTGTTTATTATATTTAATTACATATTTTGCCTGACAACTGACTTTTTGAAAAAATGTTGTAAAAATAAAAATAAACTATTTAATATAAGATAAAAATATAAAAAATATTTAATTGTTAAAATTAAAGTCTAGTTTCTTTAATTTTTTATTTATTACATATTTCTTAGTGCCTGCTTTTACTTAATTTTTTTAATTCCAATTAGAAAATCTTTTCTATTATTTTCATAAAACTCCGCCTGGACAATATAAATTTTCTCCAGCAGTTTCTTTATTAGATCCTTTTCCTCTTTCAAATTACACTCATTATGCCACACTTGTCTGTCAAAGTTGCAGCTAATTCGCCTCGCCCCCAGCACTCGTCAGAAGTTGGCAACTTAATTAACTCATTGCCCAACTATCCGCTCCCTCCTGTCACCCCTTTTTCCACTCAGCCATTTGAATAATGTAGCTAATTCTGGCACATAAAACGAATTAACTAATGAAATTGCACAAGGTTTTGTGCTAAAAAGTTGAAACAAATGAGTGGGCAGAATAAAGACTGGGCATTGGTAATGCCAATCAAGCTGGCCATATAAATCACATGTCTTGGCCAATCATCATCGATAGCGCCAAGACCAACTTGAGCCCATCGATACGGAGGAGAGCGTGATTATCGACAACCGTCTGCAGTACTTGCTTATGGAGTGTTTGCGGTTGGATTATCTAATCAAATATAGGACCCATAAATTAATTCATCGGAGCCTTAGTTTGTGCTTTACTATTTCCCAGAAATGCAGACAAACACAGACACAACAGGCATTAACTTCAAAGGGGCTTTCCCCCCTCACTGCTTTCGACTAATGCCGATTAACTAGATGGACAAGGCACAAATGTATCTTGCAGCTACTTATTTGCATTTGGAAATTTCCATTTGAAATTTTCATTAGGCACGCAAATTATGCTTGAAATGCCTAGCTGGGCGGGGGAAATGGAAATGGAAATAACTTGGGTGCGAGCAAACAAAAGTATCTTGAACATGTTTGCCAATGGCACAGAGACAAAAGCACAGCCTTATTTGATGACCTAGCCCACAGTTTTTTTTTTCTCTCTCTCTCTCTGTCTCTGTATCTCACTCTCTTTCTCCATCTCCGTTTCAGCTTTCTTCAGAGTCTTCAGTCTGAGTTGTAAATATTTGCCCAAAGCGAAACTGGATGCGACCCAGTGAGCGGGCCCAAAATCAATATTTAAATTGCAGGCAACTATTTTTGGAGGCCCTCGTAGAGCCTGTAGATTGTATTGGCTCTTCATAGTGCACACAAAAAAATTTTATATCGATAAATACATTATAAATTATATTTATTAATTTATCGATATATTATTAGACAACATCTGTGGGGAAGATTTTGATAAAATATTATTTATCTAATTTTTCGATATTTATTTATCAAACATTGAATCCTTTAATCGGTGTACTCCTGTGAGATGTTTTTATATTAATAATTGTTAGTATTGTCTCGAATCTTGGACAATATTTTTAACAAGAACTTTTTTTATTTTTAAAAAATTTATAAAATTTTGATACCATCGAATATTATTTATGCTCCATTCCTTTGTATTTCTAAATTGTAATAACTCATCTTTCTCATTATATTTTTTCTCTCTATGCATTCCTGCTAGCCCAAACCATTATGGATATGTAGGTTTGTGTTTGCCAAGAACAAAAGGAACTTTGCAGCAAAACCTTGTAACAGTTTGTTGTGCGAAAGAGAGAGTCCCAGGGTGAAAAAGAGAGAGGGGAAACGTCTCTTCTAACGACTGTTGCTAATTTGTTGTTCGGGCTTTCGTGGTTTGTTTTGATTTGGTTTTCTTTTATTTGTATTCCCTTGTAGTAATTTTTTCTTTATTTTTTTTTTTTGCATTTTTCTTTTTCCATATTAATTAATAGTTTTGTTTTTTTTCTAGTCTCCCATTGTCATTTTTTGGCAATGAGCTTGGGGCTCTTTGCCATGATTAGCTTGGAAACTGAATATCAAGGATTTAGCTGGGATTTTATTCCCTTTGCCAGAGCTCTTTGAATGTTTTCCCTCTGGCTTAAGGTATCTTTCAATTAATCTTGCAATTTAATTTGATTGAAAATTTTCAAGTTTATAATCCTTTCCGGCAAACTTATAATCTGCCAAGTTTTACCAAAAGTTTGTCATGGGACGCGTGCTTGAAAAAAAATATGGGAACCGGGAAAACGTAATTCAGCAAAACTTTCTTTCTGGCCGAGGGAAACCTGTGAAAAAAAATGTTTATTCAAAAGTAATAAAGTTTGGAGTGCAGCATTAGGCCAATTAGTTGGTAGTCCCAACTCGGTGGGTGCCTTTTTTCAGGGCTATGCCTCATTTGATTAAAATGTGTCCGTGATCTTTGGCCAAGTTCCATTGTTAGTCACTCGCTTATTATTATCGTAATTATCAACTTGTCAGTGTTGAGGGGTCTTTTCGTCCAGCTGGGGGAAACTTTTTGGCTCCGTTCTATTGAAAATCTTTTTGTTTTTGTCAATTTGTTGACAGCTCCGAAAGATAAACTCGGCGTGGGGATGATGGTGCAGAGCCATAAATTGGCCAAGTGACTTGTTGGCAAGCTTAATTATGGCTTTATCGGTCAGGCCATATGACTTGGAAGAAAACTGAATAAATTATAAATCAAGAAAGTTGTGAGCAAGTAAATAAAGTCGACCTAATTTGACTTTATCTCGAAGATAATACCACTGGAGCCTGGTACCATCTCCTTTGAAATGTATATTTACACACATTGGGGAATTCGTATATTCTCTTTTATTTTATTTTAATGTGTAAACTCATTTATTATGTTTTTTCAGTTTGTATTTCCCTTCAATTGGAAATTTGATATCCCGTAATTTGTTTCTCTCACATTTCCCTCCCTCTTCACTCTGCTCGATTCGATTCCTTTAATCTCCCGGAGAATCCCCAAAAGGACATTTAACCTTTTTTTTTTTTTTTTTTT
>VNJY01001464.1:0-13164 GCA_008042715.1 Drosophila bocki | reverse complement strand
TTACCGTCCTTGATGCCATTTTAATGATAAATAATGCATGGCAACAACTTTCGCCATTAACAATTGCGAATTGCTTTAAGCATTCTGGGCTTGCCGGAGAAAATTTAGATGGTCCCAGCAGCTCATTCTCAAACGATATTGACATCGAGGATGACATTCCTCTATCGGTTTGGGCAAGAGCTCTAAAAAGCAGCTACCGATTTCGAAGGAAGAACTCGATGAATTTGTTCTTATAGACAATGGTGTGGCGATTTGCAAGAAACCATCTGAAGAGAGTATTGTTAAGAACATTAGATGACGAACAGGACAGCGACGACAACGTGGAAGACCAAAATGAAGATGTGTCAGCGCCTAGCGTTTTGGAGGCACTCAAGGCACTCAATTTGTCCATTCCAATTTTAATGACGAGACGTTAACTCACAGCATTTCTCGCCTAAATAATGCTGTGCGCGACTCTTTTTATAAGTCAAAAACAACACAATCAAAAATCACTGATTATTTAAATTAAGTATAAAAAGAAATAGATAATAATATAGAAATAAGATTAATACTTTATGCCTATGAATATGCATTATGTCTGTATACGACTTATTTTGAAGTTTATGTTATGGAGTTAAATTTGTTTTGTTTTGATTTTAAAAATTAATTTGTTTTATTTTAAAAACCTATTACAATCATATCAACCAAAAATAAACAAAAAAAAAATTGTTTTTGCTACTTTCGGTTAGTGCGTCTTCCGGGTATAACGACGTAAAATCGTCGGTCCCTTAAAAGTCGCTATAACCGGACTCTACTGTACTTATATCATTAGAAACTTGTTGTTTCATTTACCGGATTGTCACAGAAATCGGTGCAATTTTGAAATCCATTAAAAAGCATCTCAAAGTAAAAATAAGGGTTCCTTTTAATTGCAGATCTTAGAGTATTTATTGGGTTGGTAGAAAAATATTAAAGGTTTCCAGGAAATATTGGGATATGTTAAGTAAATAATATAAATCTAAAAGGATTTCCCGAGCATTATTTAGATCATATACTTATATCATTATGTTTATTTTCTTATTTATTTTAAGGGTTGTCCCAGAAATCTGTACAGTTTTTAAATCCATGAAAATAGCATCTCAAAGTAGGCAATTAAGGGACAAACTTTTAGACCCTTGACAAACTCAGTTTCAGGATTTATTTTCTATTACTTTTCAGATCTTTCAATAGATTTTAAGTTTACCCTAGGGTTTATTTTGTTAAACTGATCTCTAAGTAGCATATATATCCATCCAGATAAGTTGCTTGTGTTTTCCCCTAGATGTCAACCAGTTTTCACCTCAATCCGCTCAACGGATATCAGCTGCCATATAGAAACACTTCAACCCGATCGCCCAGATTGAGGGAAACTTGTGCGAACGTCATTGCCAAGAGCACAACAAAGAGCTGCCAATATCATCAGAGTTCTCTTGCCTCGCTCTCCGAGCACACATTACTGTGGATCGGGGATTGATTTGAAGTCGGACTCTCGGCGGCGATGACGATGACGCGATGACCATATCAGCGCTGTGGAGGGTCGCTGGAGCGATCTCTCATTCATCCAGCCAATGTCCGCGCGTTAGGTTCGTTCCAGCCGCGAATGGGATTGTAATTCCCATCGAGTTCTTTGCCAACCACCTCCTCCATTGGGCTTAATCCAGAAATTCAAATAAGTAATTGTGGGAATCGGTTTGGTTATATAAGCACAAATACGAAACGCAAACTTTTGAATATATATCTGCTGTACTGCCCTGCTACCGACAGTGTGTTTGTGTATCTGTGGAAGTCCCAGTGCATTCCGGTTTTTGGAATATCGTACATATAAACTTCGCTACGTCAGAGCTACTTGGCTTCACACTGCTGAAATTCCGACATCGAAAAACCCCAGAAGACATCAATAAAAAATAAATAAATAACTCTCAGTAATTGGATGCACACCCACATGTTTACGCAGTTAGTGTGATTTCATTCGTAATATATAATATCAACTCTCCCAAGCCTGGAAAGTCTGATAACCGAGGCTTCAACCAATTAAACAAACGCTCAGTAGCCGCAAAATGATGCAAATACCAGGTAAAAATCAATTAAACACTAATTATGGGATATTCTTTAGTAATATAGGGTTGAGGTTTTAGTCTGGAAATATATATATTATATATTTTATATTTATGTTATCATATATATATTTTAAAAGTACTCGTGATCAGAGCAGTCATATAAATACATATGTATGTACACAACAGAGAAGGTCGCCAACGGATCATCGCTATCAGTTGGGAAATGCTCATTGTTTACGCATCTGAGAGAACAGAAATGACAATTCATTGGCTTATATTTATATTTTTTGATTTAATTTTACATAAGCCGAAAATAATCAGTTAAAAAACCAATGCATCAATAACAAAAGTCTACTGCTATATAAGATTGTTTTATTAAGGGGGATGGATATACCATATGTACATGTAGACGGTCAAAATTTAGTTATTTTTCGTGATTTTTTTTTGTAGGAAATAGTCAAGCAATCATCGTGAAACTTTGAAGATAGTTAAAAAAGGAATCGGAGATAATAAAAAAAATTTAGTATAAAAAATATTTTACAAAATGGCGGACCTATGGAATATATGCTGCAGAGCCTCGAGCTTTGATTTGAGGCACTTAATAAACTATTTTTTAAGTGGAATAATAAATAAATATATAAACAATAAATAAATAACTAAATCCAAAAATAGTTAAAGACTTTACATTTGACTGGGCACCAAATGAATTATAAAAACACTAATACCTCTAATTTATTGCAGCTTGCATTATGATCCTCCTGATCCCGTTGATCTTCAGCGCAATTGAGCCTTGCTCGTCGCAGAATAGCGTCCCCCCGCTGTCGGTGGGAAATCCCCTGATAGCCTTAACTGATCCAACAGCCTTTGAAAGGCAAACCAGTCGTGTCCAATCATTGCGGAGTAACTTTGACAGCGATGTGTTGCTAAACATCTCGCAGGGAGCCCAGGAATTCGCACTCGATCTCCTGCAGCGCATTTCCGCCGAGGTTCACAAGAACCAAAGGGACTTTATGGTGTCGCCCTTTTCGGTTTGGTCGCTTCTGGTGCTCCTGTACGAGGGATCATCGGGCGAAACATACAACCAACTGCGCAAGACGCTGCGGATCAATGTCGAGGATGAGAAGCTGCGTGGAGTCTACCGGGTGTGGAGTTCGTTATTGAAGTAAGTAGGAAAACTAGTTGGTAATTTCGAAATAAAATCGAATAAAAGAAGAAGTAAAAGATGCGAAAAATAATAAATAAATAAGAATAAATGTCTCAATCAAACCTATAAAATGCCTTCTTTTTCCCCCTTTAAAGCACTAAAACATCCACTATTGAGGTGGCCTCTCTTCAGGCCGTTTACACCGACAAAGATTATCCGATAAAGGACACCTATCGGAATGCCATCTCGAATTACAACGTGGAGCCGATGGAAGTGGATTTCTACGACCAGGACACATATCATGTGATCAATGAGGCCACCAACCGCACCACTCGAGGCCTAATTCCGTACACCATCCTGCCGCAGGATATCTATGGAGCCAAAATGTTCCTACTCTCCTCCCTCTTCTTCAAGGGCCAGTGGAAGGTAAGATCTGGAGTTTTGTATTATGAGAGATCCCTTGATGTGTCGATATCAACTGCAGTTCCCATTCAACCGGACTCTAACCAGAGTAGAATCCTTCTTCAACGAGGACGGCGAGGAGGTATCCCGGATTCCAATGATGGTGCAGGAGGCTAACTTTGCCTATGCCTCCAATATCGAGGGGCTCGATGGTTACGTTCTCGAGCTGCCATATGGCAGCCAGGACAGGCTGTCCATGATCGTGATCCTGCCCAAGCGAGGCTTTAAACTGAACGACGTGGCCAACAACCTCAAGAACATTGGCCTGGGCCCCATTATAAAGCGCCTGGCTGCCTTCAAGGCAAATAGCTTCTCCGAGGACAACGAGGTTGAAGTAATGATGCCAAAATTCGTGACTACTACAGATTTTACGCTCAAGGATGTTCTCAATGAGGTAAACGAACCTTTTCTTATGAAAACCCTCAAGGAAATCTATTCAATGTTTTTAAATATTTTCAGATGGGAATCCGTGATCTTTTCAACGAGAACACAGCCAACCTGAGTCGCATGGCAACGGGTTTGTTCGCCCAGCTCTGCATTCATTCCACCAAGATCATCGTTGACGAGGAGGGCACTACGGCGGGCGCCGTTACGGAGGCTTCGCTGGTGAACAAGGCCACGCCGCCCAAGTTCCAACTGAACAAGCCCTTCCAGTACATGATCGTGGAGAAGGAGACCAACCTGTTGCTTTTCGCCGGCCAAGTGCGGAACCCCAAAGCCACTTAGCGATCTAGGAGAGACTTTATATACGAACACCACACGAAAAATAACACAACGTTATGTTAAGTCATCTAAAATCTAAAATTTATTTCTTTGTTCGACCTGCGGCCTTTTTGCCGCCGACGGGCTGCTGTTTGTCCTTGCTGGCCTTGCTGGAGATGAGGGGATGGGTTTCTGGAAAAAGAGAATTATCAAATGGTTTCCTAACCGAGAGAGACTTTCCCTACCGTCGGTGGGTGCATCGGGCAGGCTGACATCGTGAAGCTGCATGCGTCTCCGCTTGGCCGCCATTATATCGTCTTCATAGTCATGTGGATCCGAGCTGAGCATCACCGAACTGGCCTCCATTCCTCCATCCTGACCGGCCCAGCCATCCTCGGGGTCTTCCACCTCCGGTGCCATGGGCAGGAACTGCAGGGCATTCTCATCCTCACCCTCCTCGTCGGAGGAGCAAAAGGCTGCCACCGGCTCTACCTTCTGCACATCCACCTCGATCTCCTCATCCTGCTGCGCGTCTGCGTTGAGGTCTACCGATTTGTCCTCGTCCGCTATATCGAACTCAGACTCACGCTCCTCATACTCCACGTTCTCGTCCAGCTCCTTAAAGTCCGGCGCAAAGGCAGACCAGTTTTCCACCTGGTTCTGAGCCCAAATCGATACCAGTCCCGAGCTGATACTGGCAATGATGGGGCGTACTGGATGCCACACAACGTCCAGCAGGAGTTCACCCTTTGTGCCGTGCAGAATCTTAACTAGATTGCCAATTGACTTTTCCCAAATATAAAGGGCGTGCTGGCGAGCACTGCCCGCACAAATGTATTCGCCGTCGCCGGAAAAGCAGCACTTCTTCCAGGTTGTCCTGCAAAAAGAGATGAATATTAAAGGATGCTATACGGACATGGGAATGTCTTACTTGTTGACCAAATCCTGCAGCTTTTGAATTGGCTCTGGTTCTCCGTCCTTGCCCAGAGCGATGATCTCCTTGGAGTCGTACACGCGTATAACTCGATCCGATGTGTTAATGAGAAAGGCGCTAAAAGGATATGGAATCGGTTAGGATACGAAGAGATTGGAAATATCCCTGAAATACTCACTCTCCTCGCCGCGCGAACTCAATACTCTTGACAGCCGTGGCACTCGAGGTGCCCACGATGATACGAAAACTGGCCACCACCTCGAATGTATCCACATCCAAAACAAGTATCTTTCCCTTCGCGTTGCCTGTGTAAATATGCTTTCCCCTGCGATCAAAAGAGGCCACAATGTTCAGGTCGCCCTAAAAAAAGAGTCCAAAGAGTCAAAGGATTACATATACAATAAAACCCTAGAAATTAGAAAACCCACATCCGAGTCCAAGGGTAGGCAACGGTGGGCTCCGCCTATTTCCACCAGCACGGCGGCATATCGCATGGGACAGACCAACAGTCGGTTGTCGTTGCGCGGATCAAACTGAACTTTCAGGACGGGTGAGGGAAATCTATACTTGTGCTCCAGTTCACCGGTTAGCACGTCCCAAATGCACACATTGTTGTCCGTGGAGGCGGAGAGTAACTGAAAATAATTAAAGATATTTATAAAAATGTATATAAATAACACAAAAGCCGACCCACCTTGTGGCCATTCCTGGTCCAACTGAGACTACACACGGGATGCACATGGGCGGATATAATCTTGGCAATGCCCCGCGTCAAGAAATCCCAAATAACAATGCGCCCATCGTTGCAGCCCACGGCCAGCAGGGTTCCGTATTTGTTGAAGGCACATGTCACTGCCAGCGATATGCAGTCCAGGGAACCGTCAAACTCCTCGGGGTAGTTTTGTCCAAAAGATTCTACAAAAGGGTTTGTAATTAGCGTTAAACTTTGGATTTCCGCGCGGTTCCTCACCCAGCAGCTCCAAATTCATTTTTGTTTACAGTCTAAAATGGCAGCTGGCATTCTCGATATCGATATCGATATCCCGATACAAATTTGAATTTCAGAAAAGAAAAGAATTTTCTATTGTGGTAAATTGAAAATTTATTATTGTGGTAAAATTAATATTATTGCCTTTAATATATCAAAAATTACTTAAATTTATTCATTTTTTTAAATCTTTAACCAAATGTTAATAAAAATGCAATCGGCTCTAGGTGGGTGTAAATAATAATAATAATTAAATAGTAATAAAAATGAATAGCTTATCCACGAATCGAATCGTTATTGTTATTAAATATTTGAAACCCTCTCGATTGTATAATATTATCGATAGGCAAATCAATAATAGATAAGCTTCGACACATCGATAGTGTAATCGGAACTTCCCCACCTCTATTTTCTGAGCTCGGTGCACGTTGTATGTGAAAAATTTATGCAGATGTATTCGCCAATTGTAACAAAGCCCGGATTGTGAAAGTGCAGGCAGACTCGAATCGGGATAATTATGCCACTAGCAAGGCAAAGAAAAAACGTTACGCAGCCAGCCTTTTCGGGGACATTTTGGCCGTGGCACGCGATTGTGTCAACGTCACCTTTGGAGCACTCGCTCTCTCTCGCTCTCGCTCTCTCTCGCTCTCGCTCCCTCTCGCTGCTAATTTTTTGCGTACTCTCTCTCTGTCGCTCTCCCCCGAAAGCTTAGTGGTGGAGTGAAATAATGAAATAACAGAGTTCCAACTTTCGTTCACTTCAAGCGCTGTGTGTGTGCGGGCCTTTCATGCCAAATTAATTTTGAACTGTTTCAATTCCGTTTTCGAGGCTTTCCCAGCTTTTTAACATTTCCGTTGGCCGTTCTGCAGAGGGGCAAAGTAGTATGCAATCGCAAACGCAATTACGGTGCTCTGCCTGTGCTTTCCACTCCTCCCTTAGCTTTTCCCACTATTTACCCGTGGATGTGTGTCTGTGTGTGTTTGTGCTCATGTGTATATTTTCGTGTTGAATCGTTGCAGTGTATTCATCGCCAGCCACGTTAAAGGGAAGAACGTGAATGTGAATACAACAACCAGCCAGAATTGAAACGGAAGAAAAGAAGCCAGAGGACTTGGATTCAGGATTCCCAGGATTCAGGAGCCCGAATTCTTAATCCCCAATCCCACTCACCACACACACACACACCAGCACCAGCACTCCAACACTCGCGCGCACTCACGCACGCTCTCCAGGCGAGGAAGAAGAGTAAATAAACTCAAGCAACGAGCAAAATGTCTGGCGAGGAAACGTCTGCCGATCGCAATGTCGAGATCTGGAAAATAAAGAAGCTCATCAAGAGCCTGGAGATGGCCCGCGGGTGAGTTTTCCCTTATTTGTTATTCCTGTCCTCCAGTATTTTCCCCCCACCGCTGTGTGTACGTGTGTGGGGTATACACAACACACTCTGGCTCTCATTCCCCACCGACTGGCGGGGGTGGATGTGGGCGTGGGCAGGGGCGGCGGATGGGGGCTGTGAGTACAACCACCTTTCCTTGTTGTTGGGCATCCACTCTCCTTTCGATTGCATTGTCTTAATCTCCGCCAGATTCCACTCTCTGGCACGCTCCTCCCCGCTCTTTGGCTCGATTTTTTTTTTTATTTGCTTGAGCAACACGTTTTTGTCGGGTTATTATCAGTTCAAACTAGACTGAGTGAGTGAGTGAGCGCCTGAGTGAGAGCCAGAGAGCACCTTGGTGTGAGTAATGCGCCTCGTGGCCGTCGCTGCTCCACCGTTGTATTCCAACGTGTATGTACATACGTGTGCGTCTGTTTGTGTGCGCCGAAATGGGCCAAGCTTTGTGGCCAACGTCTCCCCCCCCCCCATCCCTACACGGCTGCCGCAACCTGGTCCTTACCGCTTCGCTCCGCTTCGGAGTGGGTAACAAGGTCAGCGAATCAGCGAGTGACCCCGCAGGAGCTGCGCCGCCATGCCACCACCATATATCACACTTTGGGGCCAAAACACACACACACACTTACTGTGTGTTCGGTTGCCAACTGGAGTTGTTTGTTGTCTTTTTTATTTGCCAAATTCTATTCGCTTATTGTACAGTTTGTCATTGCTTTAATCTCGGATTTCCCCATTTGTGGCATTATTTTAAATAATATTTATTCAAATTCGATATCGAATTCACAATAGCGGTCAAGGGAATAGAACTGCAAGAGGGTTTTTTTTTTATTATTTAGAGAAATTAAGTAATATTAGTTGTACGTGTAAATAATACATAATAAATACAAATACCTTTGGCTTGCTTTTAAGTAATTAAAAGAAATTTTTCAATATTTCTTGTAGAGTTATAAATTGATCTCAAAAATTAATATTCTAAACTTAAAGCTAATTATTAAATGTTAACGCCAAGTGTGTATTTATTGTTGTACATACGTTTCCGGCTTTTCATTTTTCTTATAAACTAAAGTTTAGTTTTCCCCTGTTGCTATAGCGGAAATTCTATATATTTATCTCACATTCTGCCTCCTCTTTTTGCATATTTCAGCAATGGCACCAGCATGATTTCTTTGATTATTCCGCCAAAAGATCAAATCTCTCGCGTCAGCAAAATGTTGGCCGATGAGTTTGGAACGGCCTCGAACATCAAATCGCGAGTAAATCGCCTGTCCGTCCTCGGTGCCATTACGTCGGTCCAGCACAGACTCAAATTATACACCAAAGGTGAGTAGAAAGAGGGAAAGAAAGATTCCCCAAAAAACCTCAAATAATACAAAATTTCTTCATTTATTTTAGTGCCTCCCAACGGTTTGGTTATCTACTGCGGCACCATTGTCACAGAGGAGGGCAAGGAGAAGAAGGTGAACATAGACTTTGAGCCATTCAAGCCCATCAACACGTCGCTGTACCTCTGCGACAACAAGTTCCACACGGAGGCCCTCACTGCCCTGCTCGCCGACGACAACAAATTCGGATTCATTGTGATGGACGGTAATGGAGCGCTATTCGGTACTCTTCAGGGCAACACACGCGAGGTGCTGCACAAGTTCACCGTCGATCTGCCGAAGAAGCACGGACGTGGTGGTCAGTCTGCCCTTCGTTTTGCCCGTCTGCGTATGGAGAAGCGTCACAACTACGTGCGCAAGGTTGCCGAGGTTGCCACCCAGCTGTTCATTACGAACGATAAGCCCAACATTGCCGGACTCATTCTGGCCGGTAGTGCGGACTTCAAGACGGAGCTCAGCCAGTCGGATATGTTTGATCCTGTAAGTAGTAGTCTTTGCCCTGCTGCTTGGAGATTCTCTATAATTCAAGGCTTTGCTCTGCTCTCCAGCGTTTGCAATCAAAAGTCATCAAGTTGGTGGACGTGTCTTATGGCGGTGAGAATGGATTCAACCAGGCCATCGAATTGGCGGCCGAATCGTTGCAGAATGTGAAGTTCATACAGGAAAAGAAGCTTATCGGTCGTTACTTTGATGAAATTTCTCAGGTGCGCTAAAATTTGAAGGAGAAGCTGAAGCCGAAAATGATATAATTATTATTTATTTTTCAACAGGACACGGGCAAGTACTGTTTTGGAGTTGAAGACACCTTGCGGGCACTGGAACTTGGCTCTGTGGAGACTCTCATTTGCTGGGAAAACCTGGACATTCAACGATACGTTCTCAAGAATCATGCCAACTCGACGTCAACGACAGTATTACATTTGACGCCCGAGCAGGAAAAGGACAAGTCGCACTTCACTGACAAAGAGGTGAGTTTTTATAGCTTATTTTTCATATTATTCCAACTAAGAGATTTTTTTTCTTTATCAGAGCGGGGTGGAGATGGAGCTGATTGAGTCTCAGCCGCTGCTGGAATGGCTGGCAAACAACTACAAAATGTTCGGCGCCACACTGGAAATTATCACGGACAAGTCGCAGGAGGGTAGCCAGTTTGTGCGAGGTTTCGGTGGAATAGGCGGTAAGTGTTTAGCCTCTGTTTAGTCTCTGAACTCTCTTACTGCTGGCCCGGCTAGTAGTGGCTCGATATTGTTCTATATAAAAATGCTGCAACTATTTTCATTCCTCTTCCCCTCATGCTGCTTTAACACGGTCGCCCGCTATGATGTATTGTAAATGTAAATTTAAAACCTGTGTAGGCATTTTGCGCTATAAAGTAGATTTCCAATCCCTGCAGGCCGACGAGCCGCTGGAGGACGTCGATCTCGATGACTACTAAAGCCAGCGATCTCTCGATTATATGATGCGTTCAAAAATACAAAAAAAAGAAAACAAAAAATAAACAAACCAGATAACTTTTTGGGAAGAGAAACCTCGTAAAGCAAAACGTTCAAATTGATTAGGAACCAATTTACTTGCCACATAGTTTTACCTATGTTCAGCGTAGCCGTTCAATACAATATTTATCACCAATAAATAGGGTCCCCTCATCAGCCGGGTGGTGGGTGCATTTCCTCTTCGGATCGAATAGATATGTACCTATACGTTTTACCAAATTTTACGCGATTACTTTTAAGCAATAACTTAAATTTGAATTCCGTATTCCGGTAAATGTAATTCGTAATTCAAGTGTCATGCTCACCTTGTTCGATTTCAACTCATTTAGAGGAGGCATACGATCCACGGTGAATGTGCGTGCCCCTGTTAGCTGGAACAAGTTTTGATCGTATCTGCATTTCCCCCTATTCAAATTAAAAGCCGAGTGTTAAATAAGAAAGTATACAACAACAAATCTAATCCATAAAATTGTAATAAAAATTAAAACAGAAATAAAACACAACACGTAACAACAAGCTGGGGCAACTTACTTGTTTATAAATAAGGGTTTATTTTATTTTAAAAAAATCTAAGGAGGTTAGAAGTTTATTCAGTTGTTTTTCATTTTCTTACTCATTTTTATTAAATTATTGCTTTTGCGTTACCCAACTTCTTCCCATCCAGTTTACACTTTTTAATAATTTTTTCTTTATGCTTTCCCCAGGTATCTTGCGCTACAAGGTGGACTTCCAGAGTATGCAGCTAGACGAACTGGACAATGACTGCTTCGACCTAGATGATTACTAGAAAATGTGTGTGTTTTCGGTTGAAATGAACGTAGTCGGTCGACCGCAAAGTGAAAACTTCAACTACAACTACAAGCATAAACCAGGAAAATCAAATAGAATATTTTAATAGTACGAGAAAAAAACACACACACACACAAACCTTCTTCCATTTTAACGTTGTTGGCGAAAAGTAAAAATTTAAATTAATGCATAATGCAAAAATACAAAAACGATATGATAATGTTAAATCGAGGAAAACATATTAAAATGATACCGTTTTACGTGAACAAGACACAGAGCCTTTGCTTTTTTATTTGGAATAGAAAATATCCTGCTCAGGAGCTGTAAAAATAACGATTTAAGGATTGGTTTTCCTTCTGGGTTTTCTTGGGGCTTATCTTCATCTTCAATCCTCTCGGCAATATAATGCTGACAGCAAAGATTAGATTTTATTGTGGCAACCTGCACCAGCATAAAAATGAAAGTGCGGTGGTTCAAAGTAAAGGGAAATTGTGCTTGTACTTGTATGTACTTTTTTGGGAACGCCGGTTGCTACTTTCTATTTGCTGGCGCACTTGGAAACCAGAGTGTATTGCCAGATCCAAAAGTGATACGTTGCGGCAACTACGTACGTTTACGCTGGCAAGCATTTGCATTTGTTCTATTGACGATTTGCATTCAAGAATTCAACAAATACAAATAGACACTAACTGAGGAAACCTGAAACTTGTTTCTGAGTGAGTACTATGTATAAAGTCTTTGTTGAATCATCAGTTGATATACAGTCGAGCCTCTCAAACCCAGAAACCAAGTAGGTATTAAAAGCAGTTCGAGTAACCGAGGCTAATTAAATATGCAATAAAAATCTGCATTGGTTTGCTGTGGCCAAGTTTTCTTGTGTGTCAAGCACGCAAATAATTCTCATAAACTTGTTAAATCGATTATGATTTGGCTTGTTAGAGCTTTAGTGATATATGATTGCGACTATGTCTTTAACTTTTCCGCTGGCCTACATTTTCAGAAACATCTGGACAGTTATATATATATTGTATATAATTTATTATATTGTATATATATTTTATTATACAATATATTGCATATCAATTGTTATACTTTAATTAACCGGGCCACTTTTAAAATATTTGTTGTAGCGGTTAAAGTTAGTTTATTAAATTAAATACCATAAAATAATACAACATTTAAACAATTTTGTGTTCTGTATTATTGAAAAATATTTAGAGGTATAGGAGTTATAGGTGTATATCCTAACTGTTCACAAAATCACCCGATATTAAAAAACTATAATGCATTTGTTGAAGGATAAGTGTCCCGAGGTACTCAGGTGGCGTTTTTATTTTTAAAAATTTAGACCGATTTTTATACCCTTGCAGGGTATTATAATTTCAGTCAGATGTTTGCAACGCAGTGAAGGAGACGTTTCCGACCCTATAAAGTATATATATTCTTGATCAGCATCAGCAGGGGAATCTTTCTAGATATGTCAGGAAGAAATAGATTTTTTGGCCATTTTTGCAAAATTTTATAAGGGGTTACATCATTAAAATTTTTGATTTTGATAAAAAATTTAATTTTATGCAGATTTATTAACTGTAGAAAATCTTGCACAGAACAGTTTTCCGATTTAAAATTAATGCTCTTTTGGCCGAGTTATGATATTTTTAATTTAAAAAAAATTAAGAAGTTTTTTAATATAAAAAATCCGATTTTATAATACAAAAAAATATTTTTCTAAGTGAAGGAATCATTTCCGACCCCATAAACCATATATATTCTTGATCAGCATTAACATGCGAATCTTTCTAGAC
>VNJY01001463.1:0-17638 GCA_008042715.1 Drosophila bocki | reverse complement strand
CGATCAGCTGTGGCTCATGAAAACGTAAACAAAGGCGGTCGAATTGGCAGTTGCAAATTTGAAATGGAGCATTTACCAACTATTTTAGCTGATGTACAACAGCAAAAGGCACAGATTGCGTCAGAATTTATCCGCAATAAATTTAAATGAATTAAATGACAAGGAATTTTAGTTTTTCTAATGATTTTTCTCTAACAAAGAGAAAATTCCCCGAAGAGTGTCTATAGGTGGTATAGGCATCCAAAATCTTTAAAATAAGGTAGAGGTAGGCGGTTTATATTAAATAGTAACAATTGGGGACATATTGGGGCAAGAATATACAGAAAAAACGCCAACATCTATTTTGGGCATGCTTGTAGCTTTGGCGCCACGTTTTAAATTCCATATCTCATTTGTTTCTCGCCAAGTGTGTATACACTTTCGTAGTGATGGTCAAATTTTCAGAGTTGCACCGAAAAACTATCGCCTAACTATCGCCAAACAAACGGTCGTTACATTTAGATGCGCTTTGATGCAGGGCCAATTGAGAAAATTTGGAACGGCAAAACCTTATGGACCGTTTGTTCAACGGATGCCAGATGCGCTTTGACGGTGTGTGGGAAGACCCTATAAGGCATGCTCGAGCTTGAAACATTGTCGAACGGACTATTGGTGTTCACTGCCTACAATGATGCTCAATATATGAGCCACTGTTTTGTTGCAGAATAGTAAATGTATGCTGTGCTTTGCACAACTTATGTAGAAGGCGAAATTTGAACATTTCGGCGGAATATCGATTTGACGACACACAAGATATTTTATACGACAATGAAGTAGAAGGAGATGATGAGGGAGAATCTGAACGCGATGAATTTGCTCGGTCGCTCCCAGTATAAAGTTTAAACATATGTACATATGTATGTACGTATATGAAAACATGAACAAAAATAAAAATGTCGTCTTCACAACTACTTATTTACCTTAACAGATGTTTTGTTCCACTAATTTACTTAGAATATCATTAAATTTATTTAGAAGCTCTTTCTTAAGTTCTATATCCTCCTTCTGAACTGTAATTGAGCTGACTAATGATGTTTAGCAGAGCCTCGCACATGCTTTGCAGGTCGAGAGAAGCTGCAGGATTCGGGCGACGACGCTTTGGTTTCTGCTTATTATCAGTATTCAGAAGGGAGGGTGCTTCTGCAAGTTCTTCTGTTTCCTCCTCGCTTCCTTGATCCAGCTCATGCTTCATTGTGGGTGGAACTCCATATGCTGGACCGTCAACTCCGTCCACCATCTTGTAGAGACCGCATAACTTTGCAACCTCCTCCTCCACTTCGCTTATTGCGAGCTGCGAGTAGGGACCCCCAACTGTAGCCCTGATCTCGGCCTTATTTTTGGCAAGTTTCTTACGAATTGTCGCCTTTGGCTCTCCTTTAAAGTTAGTAATGTATTCATTTATATTTTTTAAGTATTTTTAACTGGGTGTTTCGTTCCACCAACAGTATGGCAACCTTGGCGATAACTTTTTGCGATGGACTTATTGACCTATCGCCAAAACGAGAAGACTTGGTAAACACGGCAAAAATTTTGTTGTCAAATCCGAGGTGGGGTCAGAAATAAATTTTTTATAAAATAACTACCTGCCAGAATGATATTGTGGTGGTTTGGAATAAACAACAATGGACCACTAAGTAAACTATTTTTTTCCTTTTGTAAATAAGATCTGATTTCATATAAAAATAGCCATTTACTTTTCATTCCGGACAGAAAAAGTTGCCCTTTTTTCAAATCGAAAACATCTTTTTCGTTTTTGATTACCGGAGCATCAATTTCTCGTTTTCAAAAACGAAAACGAAAAAATCTTGCCGTTTTCGATTACCGGAGCAGCCCTGAATAATTAAAACACATACTTCAATATATATTATATTTGTAATTTAATATTTATATTGGTTATATTAATATTTGTAATTTATGTTCATTTTTTGTTTTTTGTAAATTGTTTGGTTTGTTATGTTTTCATTTGAAATATCTATAAATTTTCATGTATTGTATTCATTTTCAGCAATAAATGCAAATGCATAAGTGACCTTCCCAATCCACTCCAAAAAACAGTGGATAACAGTGATAACACAAAGATTGCCAAATTAAAAAAACGCGATCGAATTTGCCTTAAACATTTTAAGGCAGAATGTATTGTGGGCACAATACTCAGAAAAGGTAGCGTGCCCACAGAAAACTTAGGGTGGTCCCCAATTCATGATAATGAATTTTCAAATTGGCAAAATGTAGCCATTCGTTGCATTGAAAAGTGCAAGGGGATAAAAAAGACCAAAATGGTTGTTTACGCCAGGAGGCCCCTGCTCCCCCTCTGGCCACCGAGCGTCCAAAAGCTTAAGCGTTCCCAGCTTAGCAAAGCTCGCCCGCTCTCCGCTCCTCGGTATTACCGATCGCACGCTCCGTGTTCCCGATCGTCGCTCGCTTCTAGGGACGGCTACGCCGCTCTAGTTCACGGTTCTCCCGCTCTCCCGCTCTCGCGCCGTTAAGCTGGGCTTCTCGGCCGGCAGCGGGCCCTTAGGCTAAGCTAAGTTCAGTACCGAATCGAATGTCAATAAATGCATGCAAAGGGCGCTCCATGCCAACGTCATTTTTCGACCCCCTAATTTCTGGACTTTTTTCTACGTTTTGCTACTTCGTGGGATAAACTTTTATTGATCCTTTTGCGGAGGATTTAGCAGCCACCCCACTCCTAAACAATGGTAAAGGATGATATTATTACAAATATAATGATATCTCAGTCCTTAGCCATAAAACAAAACTGTAGTTCAGATAATGAACTAAATTTTTGTAAAAAACATCGCGATTACATCTCAAAGTATTATAATATACAAAATGTGCAAAACATTTATGAGAGTGGCGATGAAGCCCAATGTACGCCAATAAGTACAAACTGGGCATCAGATGGAAGTGCCATAGAAGAGCCACCATCGACGAGTGCTATATACGCACCATCAGGTCATTTGCCACTCATAGACATTACGCCTGGTTTTGAAGGGCAAAATTTCTTCCAACTAAAAAGTTTGGTAGAAAAAATGAATGCATCCGACAGGAATTGCATTTTAATATTTGATGAGATGCGCATTAAAAGCGAAATCAAATATGAATATCCCACTGACAAAGCGGTAGGGTTTATTGATCTGGGTGATGGCAAGTCTGATAATGACTTGTACAGTAACCCAGCAAATGGAATGTTGGCTTTTATAGCCACTGGCCTAAACTGTGAATATACATACAGCTTTTATAGGCGCAGCATTCATTTGCAGTGTAAATCAAGGCAACATAATCGCAGATTTACTTGAAAAAGCACTAGGCTTATGCAAAGAAGCTGGGCTCTTGGTGCGCGCTGTTGTATGCGATCAAAATAGCTGCAACATTCAAGCGCTAGAGAAATCACACTCGAACAGAGATGATTTCAGAAATATATACAGTACATATGTATTTCATGATATTACACACTTGTTTAAAAGTGTTCGTAATAATTTAATTACCCATGATTTCCAAACGGCACTGAAATAGTGTCCTGGGAAATCATAGAGGAATTTAATAAAGTGGAACAAGCCCAAACCGTTCCAATGGTCTCAGAAATGACAAACGACCACGTGTATCCAGTACACAATATGAATGCAGAATTAGCATACGAAATTTTTTCCGAAAAGTTGGCAAGATCGATTGAAATTATTAGTAGTAGTTTCTAAATTGATCAAATCGCCAAAAGTACTGCCTCGTTCCTCAGAAAAATGAACGAAGGCAGTGCCGTATTAAACAAGGGTATCTTCAATGAAGATACAAGTTTAAAACTAAAAAGCTTTCAGAATTATTTGAAAACTGTAACAATATTACCCAATAAAATAACGGGTACACAGTCTCAGGCTATTTGCATAAAAGGACTTATAAAAGCTTGCAATTACATAGATATAATTGGCAACAAGCTTTTTCAAAACGGCAGCTCCGTACCCTTAAGCCGTTTCAATCAAAATCCGATTGAACATTATTTTTGGGAAATTAGAAACCAGTTTGGAAATAAAATTCCAACAGTTTCCCCAACTAATAATGAAGAAAAATAATTTAAACATAAATTTATTTTCTAACGCTCCACAAGAGCGCCCATTTATCTATCTCGATCCAGTTGAAAGTGAAATCGCAGAAGATATTGGGTTAAAAAATGCGATTTCGCTTAAATTGGGAAAAATATACGATACTTATATTAAATGGCTACTTGCTTTAAAAATAAGCAATTTATCTTTAATGACAGAAAAAAAACTGGGTTTCGCGTTGGTGGTACGCCACGATTACCCGGGCCCCTAAAAGCAACTTCTGTCGATTACTGCGGAGTTTAGCTCGACCTAACCGGCCCGGCAGAGTGATTTCCTCTGGGCTGTGGCCCGCTTTATATAGATCCTGGTGCGGTCCAGTGTGCCCAATCGCCTATGCTGGATTTGACGGTAGTAGTGTGGCCAGCCTTCGTTCCGTCCAGTTTGATCCTCTGGTCGGGATCTGTAGCGCGCGCGCGCATTCAATTCAAATATCTCTATGATGTCGCTAATTCATTGTCCCATGCCGCTGTCGTGTTCCTATTCCGTAAGCTGGATCTTATATATTTGTGCGCGTATGCGTGTCACAAATTTACCAAATCTGAAAGGCCAACGAAAAATTTCGAGAAAGTTACCTTATAGGGTCTTCCCACACACCGTCAAAGCGCATCTGCCGTCCGTTGAACTAACTGCCAATAAGATTTTGCCGTTCCGAATTTCTCCCTTTCGACCGCCGCACAGTAGCGCCTCTCGAACAAAAGCCGTTGCAAAAATAGGAAAATTCATAATCGCAAAATCGTTTTAAACCATACAAATTCGACAGAGAATTCCAGGGAGAATACCAGGAATTCCAAATCTGTAACCAACAAAATTTTCAAATTTTTTTTGTGGAAGATATGAGCATTCAAATGAGCATTGTTTTCCGTGTATGCGTCATACAACAAAAAATAGGTAAATTAGTCGACTTTCAGGTATAATTACACATAAACTACATAACCAATGGTCATGATTTTTTAAATGATAGTTACATTCATTAACTCTTATCCAAATTTTAAAAAATTGTAGTTTTGTGTGGGCTTGTATAGGTAAATCGCTATCTGCCAGGTGTCCATTATTTTCACCTTTTTCTGGCTAAAGTAGTCTATATCTTCTGAAGCTGCCCAGAGCCGGCAACTACACTATGACTACGCACTGCGTGTATCTTTCCTGAATCAGAATCCGTTTAGATCGGCTGCGTCCAGCTGCGACTCTGGCATTGCGAATCAAAAAAACGAAATAACTCGAGGTAAAATATACCAAAATACCGACACAATTTCATACAAACCAACAAAAAATACTAACTGTAGCGCTCACGGTTCTGTGGCGGTTCCACTAAGAATAAAAAAAAAAAAAAATATTTTATTTTTCAGTTTTCAAATTATTCATTGAGAAAAAAATATTTCTTTACTTTGATACCCTTTAAAAAGGCGAATGAGTGGGCGTGGCAGATTTTCCAATACATATATAAATTTGACAAAAATTACCTATCAAATAGCGTTTAAATTATTTAGTTATCTTGTTTTGTTCAAAGTTATGAGTTTTGCAACGTAAAATGAGAAAAGGCGCTACTGTGCGCTGTTACAACGCATCTAAATCTAACCACGGTTAGTTGGCGATAGTTTTTCGGTGCAACTCTGATTTCTTCTTCTTAACAGTGAAAATTTGACCAACACTACGAAAATGTAAGCAAAGTTGGCGAGGAACAAATGAAATATGGAATTTAAAATGTGGCGCCAAAGCTACAAGTATGCCCAAAATAGTTGTTGGCGTTTTTTATTTATATTCTTGCCCCACAGTGCTACTATTTAAAATAAAACGGGTACCTCTACTTTATTTTATAGATTTGGGAAGACTATACCACCTATACACAACCTTCGGGGGATTTGCTCTTTTAAAAAAAGAAAATCATTAGAGAAACTTAAACTCCTTTAAATTTAGTGCGGATAAAATCCTACGCAATCTGTGGTTTTGCTGTTGTTAAACAGCCTAAATCGTTCATAAACTATTCATTTTTCTCCCACATCGGCCGCTTCAGCCATCATTGTTTACGTTTTCATGAGCCACAGCTGATCGATCAGCTGTTATTGGATGCAGATGCACTTTATCGCAGCTCTATGGGAACACGAGTTTCACTTTTTTAAAAAGAGTTGGGATTTTATATAAAAAAGTGAAACTCGTGTTCCCACAGAGATGCGTTTAAGTGTTCGACAAATTTTTAGAAAAATAAATTTAATTTGGCTGTTTTTCAACACATTTTTAAAATATGGATAAAAAAATAAAATATAGAAACGATCCGTAGATGTATAGAAAATGTAAAGCTGGGAATGTAAAACTGTAACTATCAAACTCTAATCATAATAAGTATAGGTAAAATGTAATGAAACTCTCGTTTGTTGTGTTTTCAGCACTTAGATTTATAATATAAATATCAAAACCAAATTATTATATGCTATGTATAAATATACAGCTTTTATATGTTTCCTTTTATTTTTTCTATTCCTTTATCCAGAATAGCTCGATTTTTAATGATCCAATGGCAATCTGCAAGGGTATAGAAACTTCGGCGTTCCGAAGTTAGCTTCCTTTCTTGTTTTGTTTATATTTAAGCCAACACACACGTCGTTCGTGCTTGTTCGCAAGAGGTCTTAGACTTGGCAGCGACTGCTGCTTTAATAACCAAATAAACTAATTACAAACCTTCTTATTGCCATAAACCAGTAAAATTAGAATCAATTTATCCGATAAAAAGTAAGTGAATCCGGAGTTAAGTACATACTACATACAATTTATTTTATTCAGTAAATATTTCTATTGGGATATTCCGCAGATAAATATTAAATGTATTAGTATTGTAAATTTCATAGTATAATTTTAATTTACGATTTTTTATGACCTAATATTATTTCTTTAACTAAATCGAGACATTAACCCTGTAACTGCAATGTTTTTATTTATTCATTTTAAATAGTCAAGAGACGAAATGGTAAGAGACCCAACTTAAATGTGTCTCGTGCTGCGAAAGAAGTAGGAAAAATGTATGTATATTTTCGAACTATTTATGCCAGCGCTACGCTTGGTATTCATCTACATATATATATTTAGATATATATATATATTATTTCAGCTTACATTTTAATAGCACAGATAGTTATAGTTAATTAGTTTTAGATTAAGCGTTGTTCAAATAAACAATTACAGATCTGTAAGCTTTCCATCAGTTTGTACATTTCGGGTAATCGAACCCTATGGAAACTATCAATAGATTTTTGAAAATAGGCATCATACACATTAGATGGATAGACATTTACAAAAGCATACGTATAAGAAATGAGGGCCACATATTTTCCATAGTCTGATTACAAATACTTCTGTGTCAGGGATATTAGAATATCATTAGTTATTATTTACTTTTTTCCACTAAGTAATTTTGATTTATAATTTAATGCTCCGACTACATATTCATACTAGTTGATTTGTATTTATTAAAACATTCAAGTACGGTGATATTTTTTACGATTGTTTTTAATTATATATTAAATACTCTTAATGTTCTAATTATTGTTACCATTGTGGATGTGATGTGTATGAATGCGCGTAGGTGTAGATTTGTGTATATCTGTACTGAGTACTGTAAGTATGTCTTTATGAGTGGGTATAGTAATGAGCCATATTTGTGTTCATAGGATGCTTTGTTAAAGAAGTTTTTTTTTTTATATTTTTAAGTTTCTCTTTTTTTTTCGATTTTTTTGTTTTGCCTTGATATATGAGCGTGCGTCTGTGTGGAGCTTAGCTTCATGTTAATGTGTTTTAAATGGTTTTAATTCATTTTTGTATTGGTCCATTTTCCTAGTGGTTGCAAAAAGCGTTGTGAAAAAATGTTGAAATTTCCCCTAAATAGAACCTGGTGTGTTCGAGAACAGCACACGCTGGTCGAGAGTGAGAAAGCTTTGCGATTTAAGTTCGAATGTGATATGCTACAACAAAATCATTAAAATTTCTTTAATGTGAAATGTCTCTTTTGATGGCCTTTGAGCTGGTATGATATGAATCGAATGCCCATGACATTGACAGTTCAACAATATGTATTTGGGTTTTACGTAAAATAAAAAGAATCAGTTTAATTGCACCTCAATATGTTTATGTCCTCCTATGGCATTTTCCGTTACAATTATGTATATGTATCTACTGGGCGTGTGCACATTGCTTTTGTGATTAAAATAAACATGAAATGGTTAAAACAGTGACCGTAAATAATAATTATCAATGTTTTCTTTAAACAAAAAATCATCCACTTGAAAAAGACGAATTATACTAATCGGCTACAATTTGAATGCTTTTTCAAGATAGCCAATGATTGCTGAAATCTAAATTTTTATATATTAAACCAATTTTAATTGTTAATTTTTGATCCGAATTTCGCTCAATGTGTTTTTTTGGTTCGTCTGTTTTTGATTAATAGGATCAGGTAAAACTTTTTTCAAAGAAACCTCTTAGAATGAAGATAATACACATTGAGCTAAATTCTGAGCAAAAAAATATCGCTCAAAAAATAATCATTATTCTTTGAGCGATATTTTTCGCTCAAAATAATAATAATTACAATTTTTAACGGCAAGCAAAATATATTAAAATCAATAGATAATCATAAAACTTTATTTTTTATTTTTTCACTTGTAATGATTACGTGCCCTGGTTAAAAATAAATGACTGAGATTTTTATGGGTAAAAATAAAATGAAATTAAGCTTTAAGACTTATGATCTTATCAATAAATCATAAATTGACAGTTGTTCCATAATTGTTTCTCTTAAAGACCAGTTAACTGAACCTATATTATGAAATAAAGGAAATTGAGTTATTCGAATTATGAAGTGTTTATCCTGTTTGAATGATTTACGATGGCATTTTATGAAACAAAATTAAAATATTTGGAAATAAAAATGGATCGCTTAATTAATGGTAAAAATGTAGCCTTTATTTTGCATTATATAATTGAATAAATGAATAAATTTGTTGTTGCATGTATACTACGTCTTTAATGATCTTCAGTTTCCAGTCAAAGATAAACTGGAGCTGATTTTGCCAAAAAGTATTTGTTCTGATAACACGCTAGAGATTTGATTTGCGGTTGGTGTACACAAATTTGTTGCTTGCTGCTACAATACCGAATAACTTAGTTATCAAAATTACCAAAAAAAAAAACCCGCTGGAAATTCTCCACTACGCCTAGCTCCTCTTTATAGTCCTTGCCTCGCCGTCTGTCTGCTGGAAAGTGTTCAGCATTGAATTTAGTTTTATTCTCTTAAACGATCACTAATCGGTTGCTTCGCTCCTGGGGAAGAATTCAAGAATGTGTTAATACAGAAAAACAATGTTTAAATAGTTCTGAATTAAAAATTTAAGTTTTTATTTTTCAAAATTAAAATGTATACGGTTCCACAAGCTCGGAAGCAAATCAACATAAACGTATGGGATGAGCTGGTCAATGTGCTTAAAATAATATCACAATAACTTGTTTTTCCGGCATTTTTCATAAATTATTAACACTTTCAATTGCCTTAATTTGTAAACGCTAAAGAAGCGATTAAAACTAAAAGAGAACTTAGAATATAATTGGAAGTAGGGAGTGAGCGAAAAAGTATAATTTCAAATAATGGGAGAACTTGATCCAGTGATCAGTGTGGCGCTTAACGCTGAGATATCAGAAACACCTTTGGACAAATTTGTAAATACTTTATAGTCGTAGTAAGTGAGGTATGCAAAGAATAGTTGGAAACACAATTTGTCTACTTACATTATCAACACAATACAGTGTCATTACATAAATTTAAAGAAAATTAAATGTTGCAGTGTGTACGACTAAGAGGCAAAAGCAGCAGAGAGCAAAGAACAAACCTGAAAGCTTTGTAAGAACTTGTCGTGACTCAGCTTCAGCAGCTTTCGTTTTTAAATTCTCGTTGACTTGTCGGTTCAAAAATCAAAAGGATAAACACACACATCTTCGGTACCCTGTTGCATCCGTAACGGCCCATGCCTCTGCTCCAGATGTACACATTCACCACGCACCTCGCTTTTATTTGGCATAGTTTTCGTTTTTCGTTTTTTTGTGGGTTTTTTTGTGGTAAGTTTTTCAGTTTACTCGGCTTTGGGGTGCAATTGCAACTCATCTCTAGCGCTTGCGCTGTGTCATACAAAGTCCAGCTCGGAACGGGTGCTGTACATCTTGCGTTCCATGGTGCGCTCAAACCACTTCTTTATTTCGGAAACCACCAGCACGGAGGAGGTGAGCGAGACCAGGAAAAATATGTCGTAGGGCGTTAGGGCTTCTGTTTGAAAGACCATCTGGAGCGGTGGGAAATAGACGACCAGCATTTGGCCGACAATTGAAAAGCCGACGGCAAGCAGGAACATGCGATTGGTAGTTAGGCCGATGGTGAAAACACTCTTTGTCTGCGAGCGGCAGGAGAGGGCATTAAACATGTCGAAGAACACGAAGCATGTGAAGGTCATTGTCGTGTCTCGCTTGGTCTTGCCCAGCGTCCCGTCTGCCATTTCTCGTTGAAACACCCAGAGCGTGCCCAAGACTATTATGCTGGCGCTTAGGAGCACGTTAACCACCACCGACTTGGTTATCATGGGCTGCTTTACATTGCGGGGCTTTTGCTTCAGCACGTCGTGGTCCACGGGCTCCACGCCCAGAGACTGTGCTGGGGGGCCGTCCATTATGATGTTGATCCACAAAATCTGCATAGCGTTCAAGGGGTTGGCAATGTCCATCAGAGTAGCCAAGGCGATGAGGGCCAGTGCAGCGATTGAGGTGCTCAGTTGAAACCGAACAAAGTTTCGAATGTTGTAGAAAATGCCCTTGCCCTCCTCGATAGCAGCACTGTTAGAATGTCGCCATATTAGTCAGACTCTCTCTCCACTAATGACTATACTTACATGATGGTGTGGAAATCGTCATTGACCAAAATCATGTCCGCGGCCTCCTTGCACACGTCAGTGCCGTTCTTGCCCATTGCAATACCAATATCCGCCTTCTTCAGAGCCACTCCGTCGTTGACGCCGTCCCCAGTCATGCCAACTATGTTTCCGGTGCGCTGGAGGGACTTTACTATCTCCAGCTTGTGCCTCGGTGATACGCGGTAAAAGACGCTCACATTGTTGGCTACCTTGTCCAGTTGATGCTCGTTCATTTGGTCTATCTCCTGCCCAGACAGCGTCTGGTGGTGTATTGTATCAATGCCAATGAGATTCGCTAAAAAAAAAAAAGAAAACAAGAAAATAATGTATTAAAATCATAGCAAGCAGAATTGGTCGAAAATTTCGCTATATCAATACTGTATTAATTTTTGACGAAAAGGTCGACATATAAATCTTCAAATTTATCAAATATAACGGTTTTTCAACATTTCTGAATCATTTTTGAGATATGCCCATTCTATATTATCTCAGAATTTCGATTTTAATTTTATGAAAATCGGACAACTATATCTTATAGCTGCCATAAGAACGATCGGGAAATTAATAGAAAAAAATTAAAATTAAAAAAAAAAATTTAACGTATTTTCATCTACTCTGATGAGCTTTTCTTATAATTTAGAATTTTTAATTCGGTGCAAAACGGGCCACTTTTCAAAAATTTATTGTGTGTGCTAAAGTTAGCTTAATGAATTAAAAACCATATAATAACACAACATTTGAACTATTTTTAATAAATTTTGTATTGAAAAATATTTAGAGGTAGAGGATTTTTAGGGAACCTTCCGAGTCGCCTTAAAAAAAAGTTGGCTTGCGGTGTACATCCTAACTGTTCACAGAATCATCCGATCTAAAAAAATCATACCTCATTCGTTAAAGGATAAGTGTCCCGAGGTACCCACGTGCCGTTTTTATTTTTAAAATTTTGTTTCCGATTTTTTATCAAAATTGGAAGTCAAATCCCCGATTTTTTACTAAAAAATTAAGTTAATTTGATAAAAAAAAAAATATAATAAAATTAAAAATTTAAAAAAGGTCGACGTGAGTACCTATAGAACTACCTTAAGAAGTTATGTTCCAAATTTCAAACCGATTGGTTCAGTAGATTTTGAGTTATCGTGTACACCTATTTTCAAAATGGCCTTTTTCAGGATAACGTTTTAAACCTTGTGATGCTAATGCATTGAACACCAGACGACCTTTGTTCAACTCTGCATAACTTCGTCAATTATCTTATGATCGATGTAAAACTTGGACACAATATTCTTAAGATATTGAACCTTTAAAATTAAAAAATTCACGAACAAAAAAAAATAATTTACAAATTAATAGGCTCTTGAAAAATTGGTAGAAGAATAACAAATAAAATATTTCAATTAGAATGTTCAGTTTTTTATTGAAAATTAAAAGATTATGACTTTTTTTTGGATGTACCATTTCAATTTCCTGCTTCGTCGCTAAGTGAGCCTAACGGGATGCAGCAGATGCAAAGCAACAACAACAGCCCCATGATAACCTTTGTGAAAGTTTCGTCGCCATTTTTCATTATGGCGCCCGCTTATTTGTCTCGCCGAAATGTGCAGGGAGCCCATTCTATTCCAGGTGCCTTGTAGAATATTGTTCCAGTCAACGCGGGGGCACTGAATAGTAAACAGCAACGGCAAAAGCAACAGGGTGAACACAACGGAGATACGCGGAAAAATGAGCAAAAGGAAATTGTAATTAAAACGCATTCAGCCACTTGCATCCCCCAGCTTCGTCTTTTGCCCGGTTTTCAGACAATTATAAGCCGCTCGTCACTGCCATCGGTGTTATTCAGGTACGGTCCTCCGGCAAAAGATATCAAAGATGGCAAGCACCGGTATCGCTATCGGCACCTAATTTTAAAGCGTTGATGAGGACTTTTATTATTACTAATATTATTATTTAATATTAGTTCAAAATGCTATCTGTCTTTCCGTTCATTCATTTATGCGAAAACTATTGCCTAAATTTTTCAACTGTATAGTTTTTTTCAATTGTAATTTTTTAAGAATGTATAAATCGGATTAAACGATTTTATCGGATAGGCATTAATGGAACTGTTGGAAAATAAATAAAATATTTTATATTTAATAAAAAATCTCCGCTAATAGTGCTAATAACCGATTAATTTTTAACAAACGAAAATACCTATATATAATATCTATTGTCTAAATTGTCGTTCGAAGTATGCACATTTTAATTAGTTTTGAACGATGTTTCATTCTGGAACTCGTCATTAAGCTTAAATTCATGAATGGAAAACCATTGTGTATCCGTTCTCGGTATTTTCCCTGCACATCACTAAGCTTAACTGCCCAGGAAAATGTATCCATTTTAGACGAATACCCAGAGCGAAACCAAATGATGTCCTTCCCCACCCAGCCCCACTGTTTCTTCCTAGACGAACAGGATTCCTTGAATTAGCATTGGAGTTTGGCTCATTTACTAGTCGGGTAAACTAAACAAGTAAAAATTGTAAAAAATACGAAACCGACCCGATTCAATAAAGCAGCAGAGAGAAATCAATTTTCCTTTACCTAATAAAGAGCACCCGAACAATGTTCGCAGTTGATGCAGAGGACGGGTTTCCGTCCGCGACAGATGCGACTATGATGAGAGGGATGCAGATGACGGACTTTGGGTTGAAATCTCCTTGCAGTTTATTATTTCCACTCTTGTCTGCTGACTACTGACAACGATGATGTGCATTTCCTCGTTTCTCTGTCTCAGGATATTAGATGTGGTCCCACAACTTTGAAAATCAAAGAGGAATAGCCACCTGGGCATGGCTTCCCGTTTCGTCTTTCCACGTTCAAGGAATCCTTTGTGCTATGTTCACAAAAGCTTTATACGTATCCACATTTATTTCAGCAAGTAATTATTATGGATTCCTTCTAATGCTAAAATTTGTATCGTTTAAGTCCCAGCCTTATAGTACATTCCTTTTAAATGGGAATACATTTCCTAATAAACCATGACTAGAAATAGTATATCTTTACTGTATTTGTAAAATGTAAAGTTCGTCCCTCAAATGAATTATCATAGGCATCTTTAACAACAAGCACCCTAAAGAGGTTATAATTGAACTTTGAGTCAGGGTAATCTTCGAAATTAAATATTCGTAACCAATTTTTGAAACGGAAAAGAAACAGGATTTAGTTTTTCAGACATAGTATTAAATATGACCAAAAAAAAAAAGGGGGGAAGCTAACATTGTCTAGCAGAAGTTTGTTACCATTCCAGTGCGCTCTTTCAAGCTAAGTTAAAGTCTCTTGTATTTAGTTCTAAATTACATTATTTAATAGTCACATCCGACGCATAACGCGCAAAACCCCGAAAATTTCCGTGTTTTAATATCGAGTGCATTTCAGCTTAAATCCCTCATAATATAAATTATAGAAATGATTAAATTTATAAAAGTAAATTACATTTACCCATAGAAAGATATACTTACAGTTTAACATTTTCCTATACATTTATCTGCCATTTCTATGGCACCTTATATTGATCTCGGATCTCTCTATCCATAAAACTGGCCTAATCTCAGAGTAGATAAAAATATGACATTTCTAAAAAAATGTTAATCGCGGCCAAAGCAGTAAAACTTTTCTAAAATCTTTGCTTTCAATATAGTCACAACACAAAGTGTTTCAATCGATCAACATTGACAGAATCTATCAAAGTCATATTTCGAAATATTAAAATAAGAATTCGAGAAAACGCGATTTGAATTTTATTTTAGTAATAATCACAAGAAACGGACATACGTATGCCTAATTGAAAATTTGTTTCATTAAAATAATCCTTGGCGTTTCGCATATTTCTTCGAGCAAATGTTCCAATTAAAGACCTAGGCTAAAGCTTTAAGTAAACATAAATAATGAAAATAAACAAATATAACATGCGTTTTTTTACTTCGAATGCGTACAAATGTCACATTCGACTGATTAGGAATACCCAAACTTGCATTAAAAAAGCTCCAAAACTGACTGGCTTGGGTAGAAACGGACAGACAGATGGACATGGCTAGATCCACTCGTTTGGTTATGCTGACAAAAAATATATACGTAGGTAGGTTACGACTCCTGCGTTGCAAACCTCCAACTAAAATTGTATTACTAGTTTAGCCAAGACACCACTAATCCCCAGTTACTTACATATCGCCAACGCTGTCTCCTGCGCATCTCCAGTTACCATCTTGACCCGCACGCCGCTTTGCATCAACATTTCGATGGACTCACGCACCAAGGGCCTTGGAGGGTCAGTAATGCCGACCAGGCCGCAGTAGATGAGGTCTTGCATGGAGCGTCCCTTAGCTAGGGCTAGTACCCGGAGGCCTTTGCGCCCGATCTCGTATGCCTCAGCCAGAAACTCGGACTCATTCTGCTTCGTTAGCGGCACGGTCTGTGTGCCGAACTGGTACTTTGTGCACTGCGGCAGCAGGGTCTCCAGCGCGCCCTTAGCGAAGAAGATCTCCTCCTTGTTGTTGTTGTACTTGTGGATGCACTTGACGGCCATCATCTTTTGCTCCGAGCTGAAGGGGTACTCCTGGATGCGCACATAGTTCTCGGCTGTGGCGTACATGCCGTTCTTCATGGCCACTGCCACCAGGGCTCCCTCGGTGGGTTGACCCAGCAAGGTGCCCTTCTGGATGTAGGCATTGTTGCAGACGGCCCCGATCTCAAGAAGGTTCGTGATGTTCGTCTTGGCCATCTCCACATTGTTGCAGTGTCGAATGTGGATCTCGCCCTGGTCATTATAGCCGGCACCCGTCACGTCCGCCATGTAGCCGTCGGAAGTGATGATAATCGTGGCGGTCATCTCGTTTTTCGTAAGGGTGCCGGTCTTGTCCGAGCAAATAACGTTTACGCACCCAAGTGTCTCCACTGTCGGCAGCTTCTTAACGATTGCGTTGCGCTTAGCCATCCGCATAACGCCCAGCGCCAACGTGACCGTGACTACGATGGGCAAACCCTCTGGTATGGCGGCCACGGCCAGTGATACGCTGATGTTAAACATCTCCGAGAGCGGCTTGCCCTGCAGCCAGCCTAGCAGCATAATCACGCCGATTATGAGAAAGGAGTAGAAGCTCAGCTGGGCTCCCAGAATGTCCATTGACTTCTGCAACGGCGTCTTGGGAGCCTCCTCGGCCTGCATCATCTTGAAGACCTCGCCGAACTCGCTGCGCTCCCCGGTGCTGACTACTATGCCCTTCCCATTGCCGCAACGCACAAGCGTGCCCATGAAGGCAATGTTCTTCATGTTGCTGTGGTCCTTGACGTTCGTGTTGTTCAGTAGGACGTCAGTGATTTTGCGCGCCGGCTCCGTTTCGCCGGTAAAACTGCTTTCGTCAATGGATAGGTCCACGGCCTCAAAAAGCCGGATGTCGGCAGGAACGCGGTCGCCTACGTTAAGGTAAACTACGTCGCCTGGGACTAGTTCTCGAGCCAGAAACGTGTCAAGTCGACCCTCGCGCAGACAGTGGCACTCGGGCGGCACCAGCTTCTTAAGCTCTTCCAGGCTCTTCTCCGAGCGGTATTCCTGGATGAAGGCCACCGTGACCACGATCAGAATGGCTATGGTTATGCTGACGGCGTCGTCGAACTGCTTCATTATCACGGAGACCAAGGCCGAGCCGAGCAGCAGTAGGATAAGCGGGTTCTTGAATTGCTCAATATACTTTTTCCAGGTGGGGTCTTCTTCGACAAGCAGCAACTCATTGTGACCGATGATCTTTGCCCGGTACTTGGCTTCCGTCCATTTTAGGCCGGTCCGCACGTCGACCTGCAATCGTCCAGCCACCTCGGAGGCGCTGTGGGTCGATGACTCCGACGTGGATAGCAGCATTTCAGGTGTGAGGGTAAGACCCGTCTGTGAAAAGAGAAAGATATATTAGAGGTGTTTGTCAGAGTCTATTGAAACTTTTCCGTATATTATATCACCAAGTGCATAAACTAAGCAAAACCTAATTACTATTTAGTTGTAAATTAAGGGGGTCTTCTCATTCAAAAGCCGTTTTTTGGACCCTTTTTAAAAAAATTCTTATTTGAAAACGCAAAGAATAATTGAAAACTTTTTTTATTTATTGTATTCAAAAATGTTCAAAGTAACTAAAAAAGTTGTTCTTGCCTCGATACGAGGGTTGTTCAAAAAGTAATGAGACTTCAAACTTGGTGGTCGAAAAAAAAGGTGTCGTCCTGGCGGCCATGATTCAGGGTCTCCAGAGCGTCCGAAATGAAAAATAAGAACGGGGTTATAATCAGAATAGATGTCATTTTCGGGTGACGGAACAGATTTTTTTTTAAATTTTTTTAAACAAAATGGCGGCCATTCAAAAAAAATTTTTCGATTTCGGGCTTTTTTTTTGTAGTTTAGTGTAAAAAAAAAATAGAAAAAAAAATTTTTAAAAAAATCTGTTCCGTCAGCCGAAAATGGTGACAATTCTGCGTCGATTCCACTTTGTTTCATGAAAATCGGTTCAGTTGAACTGGAGATATCATGGCCGCCAGTTCGAAAAACGTGGTT
>VNJY01001461.1:0-14836 GCA_008042715.1 Drosophila bocki | reverse complement strand
TAAAAACACTTCACTTTACTCACCTTTTTATATATTCCAATAAGGCCCGGAACGAATTTATTTAATAATTTATTTATTAATTAATGAAACACACGACACTTCTGCAGTGCAGAGCACTTCAACTTCGAATGCAAAGGGAATAAGAAGAAGCAAGACAAAACCGAAAACCGTTGCTCCGAAAATATGGAGTCGAACCTTCGAGAATCTATTTTAATTGCGTCTTCTAGTTTGTTTCGGACTTGAAAAAACGAAGCCCATGCAAATTGTTTTTGTTTTTTTTTTGCATGCACCGACAAATCGGACTCGAAGGGAGTTCGGGTCTCCGAAGGGAGTTCGGGTTCAAGTAGCAGTCGGCAGAGCGTCGATTCTGTCGGCGTCGCAGTCGGCGCGTTGATGATTTGTTGATGAAAAAGCCTACTGATGAAATGTGGTACTGCAGGGTATTTATAACCGAAACACACACACACACACACACATTGTCAGGCAGGGGCTGGCGCTAACGAGGTCGACGGAGGGGGTTTTCCGGGAGAATCCAGGCTTCGGTGTTTTTCAGAGGGGGGGCCTTTGCTTCGAGCAATGTGTGCGGATGGTAACGGTAATGCGTTCCAAGCGAGAACCGTTAGTTGACCACGCAAACACACACACACACAGGTAGCACTTATTTTTAAGCAAGCAGTGATAGCAGTGGCTTTTTTAAAGGGGGGTTTTTTAACTAAAGAAAATATAATATATAAACTTGAGAGTAAAATTAAAAAAGAGAAACTGCTAAAACAAGGTCTGAAAGGCAGAAAAATACTTGCTAAAAGAGTGTGGGAAATTAGAAAATTGTTTTATTTAAAAACCATGTAAAGTGTACCCCCGACGGATGTAAAAGGATGCGCGCCCTTTTGCTTCAAAGCACGTGCACACACACTACATACTATAAGCGTGTGCGTGTGTGTCGTAATTGGCAGCCTGCATCGCACCGAACTGATGACATCATGCGCCACCAGCGCGTGTGTGTGTGTGTGTGAGTGTGCCGGCCAATGATCCAAATTGCCAGGACATACGCAATGGCCAGCCAGTCAGCCAGCACAGCGCCAACGTTGACATATAATTTTTTTTACTTTTTTTTTCGCTGGCTGAGAACCCAAATTTGCATGCAAACACACACAATCCAAGCACCCTCCCCCTCTCCCACACACACACAACTCGCGCAGGCACATTAGAAACACATCATTAACTGCGGTTTTGAATTTGCCGCGCTTTCCCCAGGGCCAGTGATGCCCAGCTAAGCAGTGACAGTGATGCCCAAACTGACAAAGCGGAAGTCCGCTTGGGCGCACTTTTTCCAAAGGAAATATAACAGAAAACACTAATTATTTCACATATTTAACTTTGTTTACTTATTAAAAAACTAAATTAGTATTTAATTAATTAAATTAAATAGTTAGAAACACATTATTAACTGCTGTTTATGAATCCCAGTGACAGTGATGCCCAAACTGACAAAGCGGAAGTCCGCTTGGGCGCACTTTTGCCAGAGAAAATAAAATAGAAAACACTAATAATTTCACATATTTTACTTTGTTTACTTATTAAAAAACTAAATTGGTATTTAATTAACTATATTAAATAGTTAGAAACACATTATTAACTGCTGTTTATGAATCCCACTGACAGTGATGCCCAAACTGACAGAGCTGAAGTCCGCTTGGGCGCCCTTTTTTCCAGCAAACAATACTTATTTTACATATTTAACTTTGTTAAAAAACTAAATTAATATTTAATAAATTAAATTAAATAATTCGCCAAGTTGTAAGACTAGGAAACGCCTCAGGACTGCTGCTGGTAGACGGCGGTACTCTCGCTCTCCTGGTCCGCCATCAGTTGCTTGTGGTCAAAGCCATCCTCATCCTGTCGCTTATTCCGGCCCAGGCAACGACGCACCCCATAGAACCCGATGACCAGGAGCAGGGAGAACAGCGAGGAGGCAATGGGCACCACAAGCACAAGATCCAGCTGTGGCTCCTCCAGCTGGCTGGACTGCAGCAGGACAATGGGCATGGTCATGTTAAGGACACTGGTCTCAATGGCCAGGGTGAGGGCATCGGTCCCAGTGCGGCAGAGGATCTTTGACAGAAGGTAAGTGGCCAGGTAGCCAGCCAGGGGCAGGCACAAGGCAGCCACCAGAACCTGGAAAAGGGTGTTTTTTTTAAATATAAAATAAATATAAAAGTTCGATACACCCACCTGCCAGGTAAACTCCAGAAAGGCAAACCAGTTCAGGCCCACCGTCAGACCCACCAGACACAGACTGAGCACCACCGACAGCGGCTTCAGGAAGCGGAAGATGAGTCGCGTTGTCTTGGGCACGCACAGGCGCAGCATTATGCCAATGGCCAGGCAGGCCACCAAAGCAGCCGCTCCGCCGGATAGCTCACCGAATGGCACCGCCAGCTCATCATCCTCGTAGAGCAGCCTCCCCAGCACCATGATCCACAGGGGCAGGAAGGCCAATGCCAGCAGACTGTTGATGGTGGTGGTGGCCACCGATAGGTTCACATTACCCTTGAGGAATACCGTGCAGATGTTGGCCAGACCGCCGCTCGGCGCCAGAGCCGAGTAGAAGAGCGCCAGCTGCAGTGGCCACTGGCCGGGCCACAGGGCACGGCCCAGTCCGAATCCCAGAGCGGGCATTATGGCATACCGGCTGACCACACCGACCACTGGCCCAACAGGCCGGCAGACAATCCCGGCCAGCCGATGCAGATCCAGCACGGTGCCCAGATTGAGGAACATAAGCAGGGCCAAGGCTGCCGACACGTATGTGGTGACGCGCTCGTCTACCACGCGAGATCGGAGGACCGCCAGGGGCAGGGGATTCGGATAGGACTCTTTAACATCAGCAGCCAACGCCAGATCCACCAGCAGGACGCTGTACCCAAAGCGTACGCCTCTCACCTCCACCGGACCCTGCCAGCTGCCCGAGGCATCGAACTCCTCCTTCCTCACGGTGACCAAAGACGCGGCTTTCGCCTCGTCCTTTGAGTACACATACAAAGTATAGTCAGTGCTTGGATCCACCAGCCTAACATTGGTTATGTGCAACGTTAGCTGATGACTCTCGCCCTCCGACAGTCGCAGCTCCGTCTGGCCCCCGAAGTCCACCAGCCAATTGCCAGCCAAGTCCCCGTAATCACCCCTAACTCCGGCAAGGAGGAGTCCAGATCCCAGGATCAGGATCAGTAGCTGCCGTGCGGGGTTCTGTTTCGTGTGGCCCATGCTGCGCGGCGTCGTATCACCAACTAAACATGGGCCTGGGGCACTCCAGCAACACCACCGGGAGAAAACAAAACACACAAAGGTCTTATCTAGCCATCAAGCAGACGGTCCGGTTCGGATTCCTCTTATCAGGCGGCGGCCTCAGGTGCGCAGCGGTGGCGATCCAATGGCAGGAAGGGCACTTGGTAGTGGCTCGTAAATCAGGTTGAATTTGTGAATGTAATTGGGTCTTTGTGGAGAAACTCATGGATTCATTCCATTCAGTTTCCAGAGATAAGCAATTAATAATAAACTGCTTCTTCAAAAAGGAAAAGAAAAAGATATTTAAAACCCTGATGAGATTTTACAACGTAAACAAGAAAGGAAGCTAATTTAGGGAAGCCGCAGTTTGAATACACTTGCTATTTGTAATTTGATCGAAAATCGATTCAAAACTAAGCAAAAAATGTATGAAATTCCATTTCGGAAAGCTTTTATCTGCTAATAAATTCATTTATAAATTTTCATACTAAATTTACAATTAAAAAAAAATATAAATATATATTCTAATAAAAAATAAATAAATGGTGCAGTTTTAGGAAAAGTTAATAACTGTTTTTTAAGGTTAATAAATCAGCATTCTTAATTTAACTAAAAAATTTATCTATTAATAGTATATACTTTTTGGGAAAATCCAATTTTAAAAAATCTACAACTAAGAATAAATTAAATGAAATTCGGAATGCTGTTTCAAGTTAGGTTTTATAAGGTTAATAAATCTGCATATTGATCAAGAATATATATGGTTTATAGGGTCAAAAAAAGGCTTATTCACTGCTTTGCAAGATTCTGATGGAATTTATAATACCCTGCAAAGGTATAAAAGTAAAGAACTTACGTTTATTTAAAGGTTCATTAAAACAAGAATCCTTAACTATAAAAACAAGAGTTAAACTCCTTATTTCAACTATAAAGTATCCAAATAACTAAAAACATAGTAGAAAATCTCTATGCGACCTTGGATTATGCTCAAGACCATCGGCACACGCCTTTCATCTGCATAATCCACTCCCCACTCATGACTCAAGGGTTTTTCACCTTTGTCGTATCTTTCGATTGGCTTTGTTTGCTGCTTGACCGAGGCTGAATTGCATTCTATATATAATATATTTTGCACTTGAACTCGGCATTAAACAATTCGAATCGAGAATCGAAAGGTGTTCTAATCAGCAGAACAGGAATGAGAGCATTTCCATTGTTATTATTTTGTGCCAGAAGCCCAGTCATAAAACCGTTTAGATTGCATTTGTTTTTTATTTGTATTTGTTTTTGTTTTTGTTTTTCGTTTTTATTATTGTGATTCTTGTGTTCTGTTTTTAGTTGGTAAAAAAACCAAGTCTACTTTAGTACACATTATACATAATAAATGTTGAATGCATTCACTTTATATATAATTGGCATACCACACTAGTTATACATAGAATTACATATATATATATACCTATATATGTGTTTGTATATATATATAGTGTTGATATTGATAGTTTAGCATGTGCTGCCTCCGGCTTGCCCCAAAAAAACAACGATTTCATCATCATCATCATCATCATCATCAAAATTGCAACTAACTAGAAAAGGCAGGCTTGGGGGAAATGAATCAATTAAACTCGTATTATTTGGATTATTATTGTTGTGGAAAGCAAAGAGTCGGTTTAACCCTAAATGCGTTGACAAGTCAGTTAAATCAATTAATTTTCTCTCCCTCTCTCTCTCTCTTTCTCTTATGCTTTCTCGCTCTGTGCTGTGCAACTTTCATTATATATCTCGCTCCTTCTCTGATTTGAACGCGATTTATAATCGCCGCTGGCAGCAGACTTGGCCTAGTTAATACAATACTTTTAATGGGGGAATACTTTCGCTCGAAATGAAACATTTGCTTTTGTTTACAAAAATAGATATATATATATATCGGTAGCAAAAAACAATTTAGGGGAGGGGGGGGATTGACTTTTGTGGGAGCGTTGTTTTAGACGTAATAATAATAAGCATAATAATTCAGGGTTTACACATTTTTCAGGCTGCAGTTTCTAAATCAATTTTACAATTCATTGTACCAAGGAACGCACTCGGGAATCGGATATCGGATATCGTATATCGGAAGACAAGCGGACCATACACAGGCACACAAAAACACACACAAAATATTGGACAGACAGATAAATCTCACGCTAAACTGAAGGATTTGTAACTTATAGAAACTAGCCGAAAACAAATTGCTACAATTGATCTCATCTCATCTCATCTCATCTCATCCTCTCCCGCCGTCCTTAGTGACTGATCTTGTGGAGTTTTTGCAATACTTTGAGGCCCTGTTCCTGGTACTCCTGCTTGGACATCCAAAAGCCGTCGCGATCCTTTGTCACCTCGGCCAGAACAGCGCCGCCTATGAAGACCATATCCTTGCGTCGTGGCGGATCCTCGATGCGTATTTTGAATTTCTGTTTGAAAATTTAAATATCATCGAAAAAATATAAGAAAATATTTTACAAACGTACCGCCAGCTTTTCCGTATCGTTCTTGAGTACCCGCTCCAAGTACAGCTGCTTGATCTCTCGCTCCAGCCGACTGGGCAGACCCGGATACATGGTGGAGCCACCGGACAGGACAATGTGCTTGTATAGCTCCGGCCGTATATCAATGTCCGCCGCCTGGATGGTATTAAAGACGAGTTCCGCAATGCCTGGTCCCTCGACGTTAATTAAATGCGGTTGAAACAGTGCCTCCGGTGCCTCAAATCGTTCGCCACCGACCTTGATCACGCGACCATCGGGCAGTGTGTACGACTCGACCAGCACCGTTGTCTCCAAGGCCAAGCGCTGCTCCATTTCAATGTCGTAGCCAATATAGCAGAGCTTCTCCTTCATGATGCGCACCGTTTCGAAGTCAGCGGAATGATTGAAGGCATAGCCACGGAGTAACAGTAACTGTTCAGGATAATTCAGGATACTAAAACCATATTTTGAGAGTTGAAAAACGAACCAAAAACGAACCTTAATCAAGTAGCGGGTGATATCGCGACCGGCAATGTCCAATCGCCGCGTCAGATGGGGCAGGGCAAACTCTTCGTAGACGGGACATATGTGCGTCACGCCATCGCCGGAGTCAACCACCACGCCGGAGATCAGACCCTGGGCATATAGCGTCAACACAGCCTGGATGGCAATGTACGTGGAGTCGAAGCCGTACTTCTCGAACATCACCTGGTGGATTATGGTGGATTAGTCTTGGCTCTTTGGTAGGTTATCATCCTAAACTCAAATCACTCACCTCAATCATTTTCTCGCGATTCTTTGTGGGATTCATTGGCGGCTCTGTCAGCAGGATCTTTGTGTTCGTCGGATCAATATCCATTTTCTTTGGCCCGAACGTATAGTCCCACACGTGGCACATGTCATCCCAGTTCCGGACCACGCCGTTCTCCATGGGATAGGAGACCTCCAGCAGCGACCGCAGCTGTGACGCCTCATCGCCGACCATCAGATCCTGTAAAGTCGTTGGTGGTGTTTCTTGGATTAGTGATTAAACGGAGGCTAGTTACCACCCTACCCCCAGGGATGGGATTGCCGACCGTTAGTCTATGGGTTACACGGTACATTCACAAAGAGGGACAAGAACAGCAACAACAGTACACAAGGACTAAGCTGTATCTATTAAGCCAGGCAACATTCAAGGCGCCACAGAGTTCTAAGCTCTAGTGGTGGGTAGTGGGGGTTATAGACATCACAAACAGGTAAACAGATCGTGCGAAACAAACTAAGGAGCAAGCAAGCAGAGGCAGGAGGCATGCAACTTAAGTCAATGAAACAAGTTATAAACAAATAATTAACAACAATAATAACAAGGGGTAGCCTTAAAAATATATACACATATACGTGTACATGTACAAAAAAACAACACAGGAGGTGTAAATGTAAATGTAAATGTAAAAAGGATCTTTAAAGTTGAATAACAAAAATTATATTCATGGAAATTTGTCCGGTTTTGCAACACGCCTCAGATTGATCCGATTCGCTTGATATATTTAAGATTTACGATTTAAGATTTATGATTAACACAAGTGAGTTTTCTTGTGTATTCAGGTGAGTGCAAGTATTGTGGAATGGAAGCAACAAGATAGTCGGGCGGCGGAGCCACTAAAGAGTCGGGAGAAAACATATTATGTATTGCAATTCAAAGGCAAAAACACAACACTAGTGGAAAATGTGAAACAGTTAACAGCTAATTGGGTTAATCCCAAGTGCTAGGAGTTACTCAAAGGATTTTTCAAAAAATATATTTCATTTGATTTTGTGTTGTGTTGTGTTTGGTTTGCGTTGTGTTGGATAATGTATAAATTTTTATTATTTAACCTTTAGCCGAATGGAGTTCGAGTTTGGTTTTGCTTGGTGATTAGATTCTTAGAGGTAGGTTTTTGGTTTTTTGTTTTATTTTTTTTTTTTTAAACTATAATAAACTTGACTTACATCGACATGTAAATCCTGCAAATATTTTCGTTTTCAACAAAAATTTATATGTAAAAAAAGAACAGAAAAATGTATAAGAATATATTGAAAAGAAACAGAAATATATATATTCAAAGGTGGTAAATATGTAGTATACGTATATTTTAGGTATCGTTCGTTGCTAGCTATTCAAGATTTGTCTTTGCTTAATGGCGGTTCGATTTGTTGTTGTCTAAACGAAAGTAAACTAAAGGCAACTGCTAACTAAGATCTATGTATAGATATATCTGATGTGAAGTTGATTCAATGCACTAGAAAAAAGCTGAGGAAGAGTGGTCCGGTCTCCATATTCCGAGTCCTTAATCAAACTCTAAGCCTAGGAGCCCACTCAACGGGGTGTTATTGAATACATATATCCTTCGACCAGCCTTATACACTATATATAATATATATTATTATTATGGAAGAGAGCCACACACCGAGACCGAGACCGTGACCGAGACCAATATGGATGCAACTCAAGCAAAAATGCAATGGCTAGTGTTCCCATGATGTTGCGATAAAATCAAGATGGTAAATGGTAATGGTAAATTATATGAAATGCAAATGGGGAGCATAAATCGAAATGAAATCATATATAGTAGTAAGATATGCCACACTAATATAGACAGAATAGAAAGGAGAGCAGAGAGCGGTTCGACTCAAAAAAATCAGAAAAAGTATACAATATAGAATATGTGGGTGGTTTTTCTTGGTTGATTGGTGGATATTGTGATCTTCTATGCTCTAAATATGTTGCTTTTGCCGTTCAACTAGTCATGGATAAGTTACATCGACAAATGATAACGATATATTGTATATATTGTATGTTTATTATTGATGAATGGCCGGCCTCTGTGCACAATTCGATTCGTGTGATGTGATTATGTTTATGTTTTGTATTTGAAATCTTCTCTCCTTGTCGCTGATTAATAATATGATCACTCTTGAATTGGCAAGTACGATGGATCATACCTTGACTTCGATGTCGCCGATTTTGTTTACCGCCCGAATGATGGGTCGTCCCACCATCGATGGAAAGATGAAGGTGGGAAAATTGCTGCCGGCATATCCGCACTTGACGAACTGTAATTGCAGATGAAAGAAATTTGAGTGAGTTAAATTGTAAATAAGAGATTATAATTGCATATTAAGAGCAATATCATTTATTTTTTATCCTTTTTTTACGAAGTTTAAACACCGATTTTGGTATAAAACCTTTGATCATAAATCAGAGTTAACCCTGATCTGATTTAATGTATTTAAATATATTTATTTTTAAGAATTATTCAAGAATAATCAACAATTTCAAGAGATAACAGTGTGCAAAACAAAAATATAAATATTTTATGGGGCATTTAATTATGTTGTTTTGAGGAATACTTGTATTAGTTAGTTAATTAAGACTGATCTCTCAAGGGTTAAATAAAATCGTTTCAAAGTCTAAGAGTTAAGATCGATTTCTCAGTGTATTTAGTTCTTCGCCGTTGCTGAACTGCTTTGGTTTATCGAACTCTTATCGAAGCCGGCGTAATCGCAAAACAAATTCTCGAGATAAGAACTTAATGTTGAAATATATGTATGTAGTTGCTCTTTTCGCTCTTTTTTGGCCGTGTGGCCCATGTGTGGGTGCGTGTGTCTGTGTGAGTGTTCATAACTCTCGAATTGGTGAGTAATACGCGATCGTCGTCGTTACAATGACTAAAGCTGAGGAATCAGAGGAAGAAGAAGCAGCACCGACATAATTGCATTTGCTAGCGCTGCTTAACTAAGCGCAGCTCTCCAGCTCTCCCCCCCGCTGCGATTAGACGCAACGTCAACGCCCGCAAGCAGTGACCAACCCACCGGCCCAAGCGCTGCTTAGCCTACAAGAAGAAAAGAAGAGCAGCAGCAGCAGTAAACAACAACAAGAACTTGGCTCCTAAAATGTGTGTCACACAGTGGGCGTTGTTGTTTATCGGGGGGGAGGGTGGTGGTGTTGTAACTTACCCCTGTGCCGTTATCACAGACGATGACATTGCGACCCTTGCTGTCCATGTTTTGAAGGATTTGAACTGGAGCTGGAAACTGCTTCGCCCTGCTTCCACTTCCACTGATGACGCGACTTTGGGGCCTTTGTGGGTGTGTTGGTGTTGCCTTCGGTTGCGGCAAAGTGTTTTAGGCGCGACTCCTTGATAATACAAAAAAAAAAAGAGAGTGGTGTTGGAATGGAGTTTCGTGAGCGACGCGATCGCTGGCTGCTGCTGGCTCAGCCGTTCTTTTAATAAAAGCTTTTTCTGCTCCCCACTGCACTTAATCACACACTTTCCATGAACACACATACGCCGCTCCATTCATGCACACACACACACACACTAGCAGGCACGCGGGCGGGAGCGTTTGTTTTCCTCTCTCTGGGCCTCTGCTTACGTTTTTCCGATGCTCGGCCCGCTTCGTTTGTGGCTCCAAACCCTAATTAAACTAATTAATTATTATTGCCAAATGATTTGTCGCCGGCGGCCCTGCAAGCACTTCAAATTTCGATTTTTCGGTAAAACACAAAACGACAGCGGCCCAAATGTTGTTGTATCAAAACAGTGTGGCCAGATGAAAATTAGGCTCTCTCCCTGAAAAATCTCGAAAAGTTGAAATCTCCCGCTAGGACATGAAAAAACTCTATTTCAAATGGGCGATACATCGATACAAAAACAACGTAAAGCTACCAAGAACGTAATAATATAACGTAAGCCATACTTATCGTCAGCTCGATAAAATTGAAGTTTGGCGGGAGATTTAAACCTGCAATTGGCGTTGTCGCAATAAAACCAAGAAAGCCGCCATAAAATGGAAAGTTTGCTGCTGATTTATTTTATTCCGTTTATATAGTATGTATATGTATGTATAATTTAATAATATAATAAACGTTACTCATTTTGTTATCTTTATAATTGCTTTAAGAGGCGAAATGTCTTATATAAGTATATATGCTGTCGTCTCGTCTCGTTTCCTTTTGATTCTGCTTGTTTCGGTTTGGTTTTGGATTTTGTTTTGGGTATTATCTGTTCTATGTTGAACGCTTGAATGCTTGTAAATGGATCCATAAGTTGGTATGGTCTTGATATATATATATGTATATTATCAAAATCTACACATCGTCCTTCGTCTAACTCTATGTCTTTCGCTCTATTAATATCTGTGTGTGTCTGCCGCGGAAGTTACTTTGCATTCAATATTATTGAAGGGGTTTGCTCGGGGGCTCTAAGCGAAATGGATCGATCGTTAGTTCATAATATAGACTTATTATTGCTCCTTTAGTATCATCGTTAGTTTTAGCTTGAGTTGCTTTTTGGTAATTTGGTGTTTTGCTGTTCGTTCTCTCCCATACAATACGTAATATGTATATGCTTTTGACTTCTGCTGACTATTGTTTTGCGTTCTCTCAAATTCAAATTCAACTCGAGGGTATTCCCCTTTTTGTGTTTCACTCTGTAGCGCTAACTAAATATGCAATTGCTGCGGTATAACAGTTTCAACAATTTAACCATATAGAGAACAGAAACATCGAAACTTAAACTCTTTTTCTCTCTCTCTTGTTCAATTTAATAATTTAATAATTATATATGTATTATGTATGTATCTTTGTATGCATGTTGTTGTTGCTTGTGGTGGTTTGCTGATTAAAAAAACGCTATATATATATATATTTATATATATATTAGTTAAGTAAATTGTTTACCACTCTCTCATTCTCATTTCCTTTCATTACAAAAGCTAAGTTCCGCTCCGCTTCTTGATTTGTTGTCCTTTAGCTACGATTTTTAAATAATCTTGGTATTGTTACGATACGTGCATAGATCACTAAGAACTAATTGTTTTGTTTTATGTGTTTTTCTTTTTCCAATGTCAACTCTTTGTATATAATATATTTTTATATATATCTGTATAAATATTAAGAGTAAAGTTCAAGTTGCGCGGAGTCGAAGCAAAGTACAGCATAAATGTGTGTTGGGTTCGGGGGGTTTGGGTTCGGGGTCCAGGATCTAGTTCTTGAAGGATGAAGGCATTTCTTGCAGGCATGCGTGTGTGTCGAGTACATACAATATTTTGATTTTGCATATTGATATTGGAGAATCTGATCCATAGTGTGTGTGTGTGTGTGGAACAGGCGAAGGGGGGGAAAATCGGTATTGGAATTGAGAAATTGATTGCCATCATTATCATTTTTTGAATTGATCTGAAACGCTGAAACTCTTCGTGTTTCCCTCGTGCTCGTTCCAAGCCTTACATTCAATACTTACTCTTAAATACATCTCTCTCTTCGCTACTTAGCATTAAATTCTATGCTTGTTTCATTTTCAAGTCTAGCTTTTGCTACCGTTACTTATACTTTTGTGTGTGTGTGTGTCTGTGTTACTTTCTCTCTCAACAAAAATCGTTTCATTCCATTTCGTTTCGATAAATGAATTAATCGCTTTAGTTCAATTTACACGCAGGGGGAATATATTATATACGTTATTAGGTAGTACATATATGGTAATTTATTAGTTAAATATTGGATTTGCTATTTAATTGGTAAACCTCTCGCTCCGTCTCTCTGTTTCTCCTCCAGTGTTGTGTTACTTGTTGTGTGGGCTCAAAATGCATTTACGGAAATCGATCGAATTCTTCAATTAATTAATTAGCTAGACTCGATCCTCGAACGATTATGATTTCACTTATTTAGTTTTTCATAGTTTTTTGTTTTTTGAAGCCAAGCAACTGATAAAACTTCTCTACACATACTATGTGTGTGTGTGTGTTTTGTTAAAAAAAAATAATAATAAAAATAACAACTAAAAAATAAACTCGTTTCACTTTCAATATTTAATTCGTATAAGGAACATTTATGGACTATTGCGGCACATATTGCAAATTGTTTCGAAGTTGTTTTGTTTGTTTTCTATGCAAGATTACACATTTCAAGATTTTTTAAGGATTACGATTATGATTATTATTACACAAACGAACGAACGATCCGAATCCGATCCTCTTGCTCATTTCGAATCGAACCTCATTACACATATCGGTCCGATATTTCTATATAATCATATGTATATTTATGTACGCTTCTTTTTGGCGCCGCTAGAAATGTTTTAAACAAATTAGCGCTGGATTCTTCTCTCCACTCTCTTCATATTACATATTTCATCATGTTTCTCTTATTCCTTCTTTTTTTGTGGGCCTTCCTTCTCGGTATCCCGTTTTACATATTTTCACGTTTTTAGCCCATTTCGGTTTATACAATACAACTTAAGCTTAAGGTTATGGGGGTTACTGTTGGTTGGTTTTTTGTTTTCTGCTCTTGAGAAAGGGAATTTTTCGGTTTTCAGTTTTCAGTTTTCACTTTTTAGTTATTCTTCAGGGGCGCCGGCGCGCCAAAGCATCATAATTCTAATATCCAATGTGCGCGCACCGGCGTAAAAACAAATTTCTGCTCCGGCTGGCGCAGCAAATGGTGCTGGTGGGCCCGGGAGTCGGCCACGGACATGGACATGGGACATGGGACATGGACATGGAGCTGGTGCCGAATCGCTAACGAAATATATGGATAATGTTATGTACTTAGTATTAGAATTGGCTTTAAGTTTTAAGTTTTTAGTTTTTAGCTTTTAGATTTTAGATTTTAGTGTTTAGTTTTTAGTATTTGTTTAAGTTGCTGCTCTGCCACATTAAGCTTAATTAAGGTTCCGTTTGTTGGTGTTCTTTGTGTTGCTCCGCTCCGCTCCACTCTGCTGCCGCCAAGTCACTCAACGCCCGTGCACTCCTCCTCCTCCTTCGCTCTAGACTCCGCCTCGCCTCATCAGCATTCTCGTCCTGCAGCCACTCAGCGAGCTTACCCATGTCCAGCCCCATTGTTGCCGCCACCCTGCTGCTGCTGCTGTTGGCTGTGGTGATGGGGATCCTCGCTGGGCGTTGGCGGCTGGTCTCGGCGCGGCGGCATCCGCTCGTTGACGGCATCGAGGCCCTTGGCCTCCGCAAACGAGGTAATCTTGTGGTTGGGCGAGAAGCCCTGCATGGCGTTCTTGAGCGACTGCTTGCCTCCGGAGAGGGCGCCGAGTGGCAGGGCGCCCGTCGGCGTCAGGCCCTTCAGCTGCAGCACCGACTCGGACTCCTCGCGCAGCACGGAGAAGACGCGAGCCATCTTGCCGATGGCACGGATCTTGTTGCGGATAACCTCCTTGCGCAGCGCCGCCTCGTCGTCCGAGAGCGGCTCCTCGCTCTCCTCGGTCATGAGCTCGTCGTCGGAGCAGATGTTCAGCACGTTCACCAGCATCTCGGTGACCTTCTCGCCCACGAAGGGCAGCGACCAGGTGAACACGTCCATGAAGTTGGGAAGCCAGTAGGGGTGCGGCGAGCAGTTGAACTGCCGGATGTTCATCACGTTGTTCTCGTACTTCAGCACCGCCGCCTTGTTGTTGTACACGTCGAGATAGTTGGGCGCCGAGAAGATGGTGATCAGCGAGGGGAAGCCGGTGGTCTGGCTCTTGCGGTACATGCGGTAGCCGGCGTCCTGCGCCTCGTGCGCCCGGATGATCGACAGCAGGTTGTTGTTCTGCAGGAAGTCGCAGCAGGCGGCGTAGCTGTAGAAGTACGAGCAGCCGCGCACCGAGTTGTGCGTGTAGAAGTCCGAGTTCTTCTCGTTGCCGAAGTCCTCCAGCGGGTCGGACCACAGCAGGTCGCACATGGGGCCGAAGGCGGGCGGCTCCTTGAAGCGGTCGAGCCGCCGTATGTCCTCCAGCTCGTGTATCTCGGGCGACAGGCCGCCGTGCACGCACAGGAACTGCTGGTTCATCAGCGCCGCCAGCGGCAGGCAGTCGAACGCGTCCATGCACGCGTCGTACACGCGCTCCGAGTACTTGATCTTGCACTCCTGCTTGAAGGTGAAGTACTCGGTCAGATGCCGGCACTCGTGGTTGCCGCGCAGCAGGAACAGCGTCTGCGGATAGGTGATCTTCAGCGACCACAGGTACAGCACGCACTCGATGCTGAAGTAGCCCCGGTCGACATAGTCGCCCAGGAACAGATACTTGGTG
>VNJY01001459.1:0-52218 GCA_008042715.1 Drosophila bocki | reverse complement strand
GAAAAACAACGGAGTTATAATTTTTTTTCTATTAATTTCCCGATTGTTCCTATGGCAGCTATAAGATATAGTCGTCCGATTTTCATGAAATTTTTATCGAAATTCTGAAATAATATAAAATGGTCATATCTAAAAAATGGTGCAAAAATGTTGAAAAACAGCAAAGTTATAATCTTTTTTCTAAAAATATATCGAACATTTGTATGGCAGCTATATGATATAGTCGTCCGATCCGGCCCGTTCCGACATATATAGCAGTGAGAGCATATAGAAGACTATATGCAAAGTTTCATTGAGATAGCTTTAAAACTGAGGGACTAGTTTGCGTAGAAACGGACAGACGGACAGACGGACAGACGGACGGACAGACGGACAGACGGACATGGCTAGATCGACTCGGCTGTTGATGCTGATCAAGAATATATATACTTTATAGGGTCGGAAACGTCTCCTTCACTGCGTTGCAAACTTCTGACTGAAATTATAATACCCTGCAAGGGTATAATAAAGTCTTTGCTTGATTTAAAATTGATTATTGCTTTAAAAAACAATATTTTACCAAGCTAGTTATTTCCAAAACATTTTTTTAATATTAAATTTAAGTCTTAGACACTTAAAAATCATGTTTTTTAAGGGCTTTCTTTAACCTCCTTTACCAAGTACAAAAACGTTTCCCAGACACTGTCCCCTAGTTAAGATCGTATCCCTTTTGCCATCACCTCATCGAGGGGCCTATTATCACGCAGCTGTCCACGCACTTTAAGGCCTTGTCCCAGACCTGGACACGCCCCTTTGTTTGCCCATTGTCCGCTCTGTCACTTTGCATACACAGAAACGAGGAGTTGTTAAAGTTTCCCCCCCAGTGGAGCATTGGAGGAACGTATCCACTGATCGACAGATGATCCACGGCTGCTCTCTCCCATTTAGCGATATCGCAAAATAACTTGCTGACTTCTGTCCGGCAGCTGCTGCTGCTGCTGAGTAAGTTTGGTATATCGGCAAATCTCTAAATTGCCACAAATTAACAGATAATTCGCGATGGCCAAACCAAACCCGAACCTGGAAAACAGAAAACGACAGGCGATGGCGACTGCTAAACAGATTCCGTTTGACTTCAGCGCGCAAAGGCGACGCTAATAGATACTTTGCGTGCTCACACTCACAGTCGCACTCGAATTCGCATTCACAGCTCTGTATTTCTGTATATATATTTTTTTTGCAGGCAAAAAGCAGCAACTGAAACTGAGACCAAGACCAGGAATTATGCACTGTAAAATAATTTAAGAAATTTTAATATTGACTTACCTATTAAAGGAGATTTATAATTTAAAGGATGATCTATAATAAACATTTAAGATTCCCCATGAAAGATTATGGGTTTCCCCTCAAAATAAAAGGTTCAATTGACACCTAAAAGTATGCTATATTTACTACGAGCAAACGAGGCAGTATTTAATGGTCAAAAAAAATCGTGGTTCTTATATTTTTAAAGGAAATAAATATGCAATTCTTGTATATTTTATTTTAAATAATTTCAAATCTTTAGCTACTTTTTTCCAATTTAATCTTTTCTCTACAATATACCAAAACTTCGCCTTGCCCAGTGTAAAACACCTGACGTTTTTTCTCTACGTGTGTCACTCGCCTCGCAAAAGCTTGGTGGTTGCACAATACCCAAATCCAATTTTCGAATTCCCACATGCGTTCATTATCGGACTCGGATTCGGATTCGGTTTAGGCTGGAGATTGGGACTTGGACTCGTACCCAGGCACAGGCACAGGCACTCGTAGATGGAGATGGAGTTGGAGGGACCCAACTGAGGGTGCGCGCGTGCGCATAACTCATTTCGCACTTTGTCCATTTCATAAGACCAATTAAAGCGCCGCTCCGGCCGATCCGGAGAAGCTCAATGGAGGCTCTGAGTTCGCGTTGCGTCGCCATGGGGCGCCGCTTTACCTGCGACAATTTTCCATGCCGAGCATGGGGCTGCCGTCGGATTAAGTGGAAAATTTGACAAATGCCCCGATGCGACTCGGGGACGAAGCGAGGTATAAAAGGAAGAGGCTGTGATAATCACCTGATCCACCTGCCCGCCTCTCCTCCTCGCCGCGTACAAATTTGCGCATTTGTCCAGAGCAGCGTGAACACACTTTGCACACAATCAGCCGGGGGAATCCCCTGCTCCTTCACTACCCTCTCTCTTCTCCTACCTTGGCTCGGCATCCAACCAGCATTTTTATGCGCATTTCGTTTTCGTTTTCGTGCCCGAACCGCCAGCCACGAAATTATGTCAATAACTAAGGTCATATGCATAAATTCTGAACCAGCAGCAGCCGAGAGGAGCAAAGGAGGCTGGACAACGTCAACCAGGGAGACCCAGAGACCCACAGAGGGAGAGAGAGCTCTGGATCTGTAACTGCATACCAAATACTGACACTGCCATAGAGGCATTTCGCTTTATAGATCGATCAGGTTAACATTTAATTTAATAAGAAAAACACCATAAGGTTTTAGGAAGAATTATTTAAAGTGAGATGTGCTAAGAGATGGAGTATATAATATTTATTAGTTTTCCAAAATGTTTTGATAATTAATTTTCTCACAGATTTATCCATCTAGGGTATTTCGCCTTCACAATTGTGCTCTGCTTATTTTTAAGTCTGACCATTTAAGCTCGACTCTGTTTTCTGCAAATGCACGTGTCTCTCGCTCACAATGGAGACCCTTAAACTGGGGGTATTCAGTGGAGAACGCCTTCACCTTGGCACTTGAATGGCGTCTACTCCCTCTGCATGCTAATAAAATGATATTTTATTGCTTTTTCGCGGCTCATCAGGGAGAGGGAAATCACCTGGCCTATGAAAAGTCAGGCATCTTTCATGGCTAATTGCCTTGGAGAGTCGTGCGTGGCCTGTTACGCATTCCCCGCACAGATTAAATGCCTCATTTGCAATTGTGACTGACAGGGAGCGAAGGAGGAGTAGGAGCCTAAGTAGGTTTCCAGGGAAGAGGGCAGAGAATGAAGTCAGCCAAAAGTGGGAGTACCATCGCATGGCGGGGGAAATTGCCGAGTGGTGCGGATCAGGACTTGCACAGGTCCCTGACCCAGTAATTGGATGTGAAGAACATGCCGAACCAGCAGCAATCCGAGGTTGTCGGAAGGAGAGGCGGAGCAGAGACAAGCTGGGGCAGAAACTAGCCCAAAACACGATTAACCCACATCTTGGACGCGATCATAAATTATTATGCAGCTGGGAAGCAAGGCAGAAGTCTCGGAGAGACTAAAGATGGTCGCGTGACTTGGTAAAAGGAGGCTAGAAAATAAGGAATTGGCTATAGGATTTTAAATATTCTTTATATTATTTATAAATATAGAATATATATGTGGGGATAAAGGCCTATTTAACGAATTTATCTATAAATAAATAATAGATTTTTTTATTCCCCACTAAACTTGCTTAAATATTCATATTCAAGTCCTCTTTGGACATTTTCCAACAAATTCCCTGCATTCCTTTCCTGGTTGAATCAGTCGTGAGCCGGGGACGTGGTCACGCATTCACCTCTGGTGAAAAGCCTGGGATCTTGGGAGCCAAGAGGAGAGCTAGAGAGAGTGCAGGATGAGGACTCCACAGAGCAGGCACATTTTTTCGGCTGATTCTTCTGCTGAGGAGAGCTGCATTGCGGCGGCACACGAACATGACTTTCTAGCGGATTTCTTTGCATGAGCTTTGTTGTTGGGCAACCATTCGGGGGGAATCGAAGGGGGAATCTCAGAGTCGAAGCTAACCAGGCAACTATTTATGCAGCCTCCCTCCTCCTTTGCGCCTCTTCTCTACATTTAATTATTTTGTTTAAAAAAGTTTTGACACCGCGACGCGCATGCAGATTTACAGTCCAACTTGGGGATTGGGATTTGCTTTTTGGAAGCGGGAGTGGAAGTCATAGAAAGACTGACAGCCTCGGCCAGAGGCTCTGGCATATGTGTGTGTGTACAGCGAGGGGGTTGGACGGGGGACGACAACGCCGTGACAACAAAATAGTAAAAATACAAAAAAATAAACAGAAGAAGAAAAAACATTTTGCCACTCAATTTTGCCCGTTTGCCGGACGAGCACGAGCTCTCTGCCAGATTGGATGGGATTGGACTGGCTGGCTGGCTGGCTGCCTCGGTGGTTGTTAGTGCAGAGTGTATCTAGATTAAGGCGCGACAATAAGTATTAAGCATTAAGTTGTCTTTGCCACGGCGAGCCGTGTGAAGTGCCGTCTCTGTCCCCGTCTCCATGTCCGACTCCCAACTGCAGTCTCTTCGGGTCAACTCTCGTGTACACACTCGAACTACACACGTTCCGATGTGACAGTACAAATCGCTGGAGGAGATTTGGGTGGGTGTAAAAAAAAAAAATACAACTATAAAGGCGGGGGAAGAGAAAAGGAATTTTATAAAGAAAGGGTTTAGAATTTAGTAATGCATTTAATAATTAAGGTATATGGTACATATTATGCACTTAATATAAAATGTATATTATAGAAATTTTATTCGATTGTTAATAATTCCTTGGCTTAATTAATTAATATTATTTTAATTTATATTTGTTATACCCTTGAGGGTATTATAATTTTAGTCGAAGATTAGCACCCTTTAAAATAAGCAACAGATTCCCAAAATCACGCCATGGCTTCTCCGAAGACGCGTCCGGTCCAAGTGGGGATTGATAAGAGCTGCTATTTATAACGATGATCGCATTCTGTGTGCTCGTATATATTTTCCAAGAAGTAACTAAGCAGCATATATAAACTGCAAAAAATTACCACTCATATGGAACTATTAAGCCAATACGATGATTATTTTTTATAATTTGTCTCCAAATATTTAATGTTTGGAAAGAGACCAAAGCTGATAGTTGTATATTAATATTATATTAATATGCTTTTTTTATTAAGTTTTTTTTTGGGTGTACATGAGTACATATGTACGTATTGCATATGTAATTCCCTAATGTCAAATGATAGCTTTAAATTATATTTTATTTTATATTTTATTCTTAATTAACTAAAGATTTAACTTTTTAATTAAATGGATTTATAATTTATTTGCATTCAAAGCCCCATATTTTAATGTGGTTCCTGAAAAGTGAGACACCCCCCTCTTTTTGAGTAAAGTATTGGCAAGGTATTACATTTTTTTTAATAGAACTTTATTTAAAACGATAAATGCGAATTTTGCTAAGTTTCATTGTCCGCCTGGCAAATAAAAGAGTTAGCATGCCCACAAAGGATGTCCAACATTTCGCCATTTTTCAAAATAACGCAGTTTTCCTCACGGTTTTGATCGCTTGGTTGTCCCTCACGCCACTTCAAAAATAGTGGTGGCTTGTGTGAGGCCACAGATACGAAGTGGCCCTCATTACCGTGATCATTAATGCCTAGCCAATAGGGCACATTTGTTTTAAGTTTTGTTTGAATGGCGTTGAATTCTTCTTCATTTCGAAAGGAGGCTAAGTAAGCTCCCATCTCACGACATTTTCTCTCAGCAGTATTCCAATTCGCATATTCGTCTGCTACTATTCGAAAATACCTAGAACCAATTAGCTCGAAACCAAATGGTATATTATTACTAATTCTATCTGGGATTTCCATCTTGGCAGCATTTATGTTTATTAACACTGCCTGCAGTTCAGTTTCAATTTTTTTTAGAACCCCCTCAAGTTTGTTTTCAAGCCTTTTCTCTACCGCATGCAGACTCTTGTCAAGTTTAGCTTGGAAGTTCTCCACCTTGGTCAGTACCACCTGTTGTCCTTGCAGCTTAGCTTCCACTCCATGTAGTTGTTCTTTTAGCTTATTTTCCACTCCTTCCAGCTTGGCCTGCACTTCTCCTATTTTCACCTCCAGTGCCTCCAGCTTCGATTTGATTTCATTGTCAGAATTACGAGTGATCGTGTTTCCTTGGTTCTGGGCCTTGACGACTTCGTTAAGCCGTGGCCTAAGTTCAGTAAGACAGATGCTGTCGCACTCATTTTGTTTTGGATCCTCAATAAGGCATATGTAACCCGACTGGTCCTTCGCGAAGGATCCTTGCCACTGGATACAGGCCAGCGCCCAAAGGAATATGGTTCCGAAGTTGTGCATCCTTTTACTAGGAGATGGTAAGACCGTGGAAGTTTAAAGTCTTTGGTGAACTGATTCCCAAATTATTCTAAAACTTTCGAAGAGGCATCCGGCTTCGACTGGGATTGATAAGAGCTTTATTTATATACACAAATATATAGAGAAGACGGCACTATATGTGCTCTGTATATACTTCCCAATTTTTGTGAGTATTTAAATAGAGCTCTGAAATAAACAACAATATATAAATATTGATGAAGGTGAAACTCTCTTATCAACGGATTCCCGAAATCGTGCGATGGCTTCCTAAGAAACATCTGATCTTTTTCAAGATTGATAGGTAGTATATATACACTGCAAAAAATTACCCTTGATGTGGTTGATGTTCGACAAATACTATGATTATTTGACAACCTAACAGGCAGTGGGACTGTTAACGCTTTTTTTTTACCAATTTCCATTCGATCGAATAGTCGATCTGCAAAGTTTATTTGATGTTAGCTTAGTAAATACTTTCTTAAGGTTAAATTAGTTAATGTAAAATAGTTAAATAAAAATATAAATAAAAATAATATAATTTTTAGATAAGCGATTTTTATTTTCATTAATAAGACAAAAAATAATAGAAAAGAATAAAATTATAATACCTTATTAAATATATTGTTTATTGTAAATTATTTATGTTAATATATGCATAAAATACAATTATTGATGTTGTAATTACCATTAATTAAGACTTATTTACAACTCAATTACCAAGTCAAGGTGACAATTTTAATAACATTATTAATTTGTATTTACGAGTAGCAAAAGTTTGTTGTAGTAACAAGAGTATGAGTAGTAGCCCCTTTTTGACCCCTTAGTTTGGATTGCTTTAATTAGATCAACCTTTTTGCCGTGGGAGTTGGGTCAAATTCCGCCCGTCCGTAGATTTTTCCTTAATCATTTTTCCCCTTGGTTAGTCTCTGACATTTTCCTTTTAATTTATGCCACCAACAAAAGCGACTTGCACCGTTGAAGAGATTACACAGATTGCGGGTTATGCAAATTGTTTTGCCACCGTTGCAGTTGCCTATTTTTTTTTCTTCTTTTAGTTTTGAGGTTTTTTCTTTAGTTGTTCAGTCCCGGCTACCGCTGCCCACTGACAGCCAATTTGGCAAGTCAACCCGCGGGGGACAGAGCTCGGCTAACGCGGCGTATGAGCGATGCCATTTAGGTGAAGGCAAGAGCCTCGACGGTGTTAAATAATTTTAATTATTGTGCATTGTTAAGGGGGGCTCTAAGTAAATGCGGGCCGCCGATAAACAAACACAAATTGAAACTGAAATCGAACGAAACGGACGCCGCCGTCGTACGCATTCCTGGCTTCAATCCATTCGGATTGGATTGGCCATCGATCGGCGGTAGAGGAATTTTAATTGCTGGTGGCCAGCACCACAACCACCGAAATCGAGCACCTGCTGCCGCCTTTTTTGCTATGCTTTTCGTTCGTCTCTCTCTCTTGTAGAGGGGCTGGGAACGGTGCCAGTTGCTCATACGCCACGGTGGCCAGCTGGACAGCTCACCGAGCAGCAGCGATCAACAACAGCGAGCAGCTGGTTCAAGCTCCCAGCTCCAGTCAAATCGAGTCAAAAAGTTAATTACAGTCAATGCGGCAAACGATTTTCATGCACTCTTGACACCGCCTGGGACGTGACAATATGAGAGGGTTGCCAGTCAGTCAGTCAGTCAGTCAGCGGAGCGAGCTTGAGAGCAAAGGCTAAATTGGGATGAGGAAGGAGGCTGCTGATTCCCCAAAATGCACTTGAAAATATGGGTTTCGGGGGGGGGGAAAAGATATAGAATTTGTGGAGAACTTAAATTTGCTTTAAAATCAAAGAGCTTTTGCTTTCTTTTATCATCTTCCATTACTTTGAATTTCATTTAAAAAATTATATAAATTACATTTCTCTCAGTGCAACCCGAATCGATAGATCGATTCCATGAACTCAATCTCTGTTGCCCCAGATCCCTGATCCCGGAATGTGTTGTTCGTCTGCCCTGGTAGCCTGGTACTTACGCAAAATGGCCAGATTGAACCGCCGTCCTCGTCTGGCTGGCTATTGCTCATTAAAAACTTTCTTTGGCTTTGGCTGCTCCACAATTACCCCGAACGACTTCATCTCGAGGAGCCAACGGCTAATGGCAGCCTAGCCAATGTCAGTGGGTTAATCTTAGACCACAAAAATAACGCAGAAATCAATGGGAGAATCCCCTGAAGATGAGGCTGCCGCTGATTAATCATAGATCGAGCGAAAGTAACCGCATGGTGACCCTGCAAACAGTGGGATTAACGCCAGGCCCAGCAGGGGTTCGCCTTGCCCCCCCTCTTTAATGGGCATTTTCTGGGGGAAGCAATGACGTCGAACATGCAAATGCCTCATCAATCAGCAGGGAATCGGTGACGGGGTCTGACACCCGGTTCGGCTACTGTGTTGCTGCTACGACCGCTTCCACATGGCAATCAACGCGTCAAACGGCCAGGAAACGGACTCCGATTCCGATTCCTACGTCTCCGTCATTACAGAGAAAGAAAAGAGGGTAATGAAACCAAAGAAAAATGGTAAAGAAGTGAAAAAAATATATATTTATTATAGTTTTTTCGCTCTCTGCTCTCCAACATTTTCATGCCATCTCCATTTCCATTTTCATCTCCGTCTCAAACTCCCATTTCCATTTGCTATTTGGCTTGCAGCAAAATGTGTGAATTTCTTTGGCTTTTCCAGTAGGCAGCCAACAATTTTTGACAGCTGCCTTCGAAATGGAAACAGCCTACCTCTGCCTGCTGCCTCCATTCCCCATCTTTGTCTTCTTGCAGAACTTCTGGGTTCTGTGCTAGTTTATGGGTCAGGTCCAAGGAACACGAGATTGGACTCCACCCAGTTCCCTGCCAGTCGAAGCTTATTAGCTGCACGCTAATTTATTCCGGCAAACAGAAGGCTCCGGCTTCTGGTGTCGAAGATTTCCGAGCCTCGATCGCAGACGTTCAGGCGCCAGACAACAAAACTGCAAGTTGTGTGAAAACTAGCAATTGCCCGAAGACTTTTTTAGACAAATGAACGGATCTGATGGGTGCTGGGAGGAAAATCAATATTAATAGAAGGAAGAAGGGTTTTTTTCTCGTGATTTATGGTCAATATAAGAATTTAATAATAATATTAATAAAATAAAAACCTCGTGGAGTAGGCCTCATGGGGAAACCACGTTAAAACAAGAAACTTTGGCCAGCCGAAGTTTGTATACCCTGGCAGGTAACCATTAAAATATATCATAACTAAGCCAAAAATGCATTAATTTCGATTCGGAAAGCAGTTTTGTGTTAGTTTTTATTAATTTAAAAAAACTGCATACCAATTTAAGAAACAAAAATGTTGGCCATTTTTGCTAATTTTAATGATGTAACCCCTTATCAAATTTCGCAAAAATGGCCAAAAAATCGATTTCTTCCGGACATGTCTAGAAAGATTCTCCTGTTGATGCTGATCAAGAATATATATGGTTTATGGGGTCGAAAATGATTCCTTGACTTAGAAAAATATTATTTTGTATTATAAAATCGGATTTTTTATATTAAAAAACTTCTTGATTTTTTTAAAATTAAAAATATCATAACTCGGCCAAAAGAGCATTAATTTTAAATCGGAAAACTGTTCTGTGCAAGATTTTCTACAGTTAATAAATCTGCATACTTCATTTAAAAATTTTGAAAATTCAATTTTTTTATCAAAATTAAAAATTTTAATGATGTAACCCCTTATAAAATTTTGCAAAAATGGCCAAAAAATCGATTTATTCCTGGGATATCTAGAAATATTCCTCTGTTGATGCTGATCAAGAATATATATACTTTATAGGGTCGGAAAGGTCTCCTTCACTGCGTTACAAACTTCTGACTGAAATTATAATACCCTGCAAGGGTATAAAAAGGATGACTTTAATGATGCAAGCCTGATTCCTCAAGTGGTAAGCGAGAATTTCAGGTACTGAAAACAACCTTAGCTTCACTTAAAACAGAATTCTGTACCATTTCGCTGAGGAGGATATTTCTTTCTGAGAAATGTTATAAAATGTAAACATTCTATATAGAAACTTTTGAAGTGAATTTGTTTCCTGAATTTTTATAAAAATTCTAAAAAACAGAGCAGTGACAAAGCAGTGACAGATTCACCACATCAGTTACGACGTTTGCAGTACACAACCTTTCTCGAATTGCACATATTTCTTTCCAGGTCAGCTTCGAAGTTGTACCTTTTTTCAGTACTGAACTATTCCCTCCATTTCCCTGTTTCAAAATATAGAGCAAGGAGAAAGTGTAACTAATCCCAGGCGTCTCGAGGTTTTCCCATTGCCTGGATTTTCCTCGCCCGCACTTTTATCGCAACAGTTTTCGTGGTTCATTCGCTTCATTATGCTGGTCCTCCACTGGACCAATAGTTTCCTAGTCGCTTGCTTGCTGCCTTCACACTTTCGGTTTTAATTGCAGTCCCAAAAAACAAAAAAATTGAAGGAAAAAAATTTGGAACGGCGGCCGGCAGAGCGAATCCCCCAGCTGCAGACGACCGATGATCATTTGCATAAAACAAACAGCAATTTCTCACACACATGTGTGGCGGCGTCGTATTTTCTGTGTTTGCGGATTGCATTCGAGGCCCGCAGCTAGCGATTCGTTACATGGGAGTGAATGTTCGTTCGCTCGGTCAGAGTCTCAGCGTCCGAGTCCGAGTCTGGAGCCTGGCCTGGAGCCTCCTCTACGAAAAGCGTCACATCAAACATGCATCAATAAATAAATAATTCCAATTTGCAAATTTTTCATCGAGGGGGAACGAGCGTGGGCCTCTCGGTCTCTCCCAGAGAGATCCCAGTCAGGTGGCTTTGTTGGCAGTTTGAAAAAGGAAATTGTTCATCTGGCACAACATATTGGGCATCGCCATAGTCGCCGCCGCAACAACTCCATTCCTTCAACGGAAAACTGAGAAACTAAGGCTAGGAAAACTCTGAATAAGCCGAAAATTCAGAAAAAAACAGACGAAAGGCAAATAAAAGGCTATCGCTATCGCTCTTGGCCAATCTGCATGTGCAGCCACGGAGCTTACCAAAGCAGCCCACAAAGCATCCAGCAAGTCGGCTTTTTGACTGCGTATGTGAGGTGTGTAGTGTGTGTGTGTGTGAGCTGCTGCGAGTTGCTGCGGACAATGACAACAATGAGCAAATCATGGGCACTTGGCACGGCGGCGGTCCCCCTTCTTCTTGTCGGCAGCTTTTTCTACACGTCGACAAATAATAAAAAACCTTACTTGGACGGAAATTATTATCGATTTTTCAATCTAATTTACACTTGCAAAGTTCATAGCTGACAAGCCAACAAATAGGTCCAAGTATCGGCCAAAAAGTGGCTTTGATATTATCTGGTTTATCGTATAAGTAAGTTTGAAAGGCTTACCAAGGATTTCTATTAACAATTGTTTTAGATTTAAGAAAAAACTATCCTTAAATTGAAAAAAAAAAACAATCAAATACATTAGTTAATTAAAAATACAGACTTAATTATAGGAAGATACATATATCGACAGGAAAACATACAAATATATTAATATATCGATAGATTTATCAAAAATAAATTAATTATATATTAAAATATAGAACATTTTGAATGTAACTTTGAAATTTCAATATTATCAAACAATTTTATATCAAAAGTATTTTTAATCTTTTAATCTACTAGTAATCTTTACTCCATTTATATGTATTTTGCAAATTCCTCAACTCATTTTCTGCCAGTGCAGACCCTCACACCACCACAACACATTGCCGAAAGGCCAACGAGTGATTGGAGCACAGAGCACTAAATGGCATTTTTAGCTTTTGACATTTCACGCGTGCAGCGCCGTCATACACGGCGTATGTGTGATGTGATACTTTTCGTACTCTCTCCCGTTTTGGTCTTGCCCGATCCGATCCAAACCGAACCACGACCCCAAAAGCGGGGCGGCGGCACTTTAATGTGACGCCGGGATCCCGACACCGACTTTGCTGCGACCAGGGGCTTAATGCCATAGATTTGAGTGGCCGGCTAATTCACGACAATTTGCACTGATCGCCGATTATAGATCGAGGGGGCCATCACCACCCAGTATCCCGGTATTCCAGTATTCCAGTATCCCAGTGTACAGTATGCAACATGCACTTCCTTGTGGCATATCGGCCTACGCTCGCTTCTCACTGCTCCTTAGTCGCAAATGTATTTTTAATTACATTGGCAAACATTTGCGTGTTCCTTTGGGAGGTTTTCTAGAAGAACAATGCGTTTGCACTGGGAGAAAAGTAAACTACAATTTTAGCAATGAGATATTATATTAGGAAAGGTTAAGAAATAGTCTTGAAATATTTTTTAAAGCATAGCCAGTGACCCAAAATAATTCCTTTAAGAAAATAAAAGAACAAATAAAGAAAATATAAATATTTTCAAGGTTAATGAGTTACAAAATAAAATCCTAAATCCGTAGAAATACCAATTTAATTAAAGAAAACATAGTTAAAATACAAAAGCCATCAAATTAGTTCAGTATTCCCATTACATTCCCATTAAATTTAATTCATTTTTCCACTGTGCGTCCATTGGGGAAATGGGAAATGGGGCTGGGTTGGCGTTGAGAATGGCCTGGGTTGGCCTGAGGACGGACCGGGGGTTGGACTGGATCGCAGTTCTGCCGAGTGATGGAGGCAGTGCATCATCCACTTGGCCATTTGCCTGATTGCGGTATTTTGCCTCGGTCAGCTGGATCTCTCTCTCTCCCGGCTCAGTCAGCAAAATAGCATATGGTAAATGGCAAATGTCCGCATCGAATGCGACTGGAAGCAGTATCGATTTCAGGCTACCGCACCCAGTTCCTCTCGAGATTCCTCCCTCCACTTGCTGCTGCTGCATCCCAGCTCCATCTTCATCTGCCGCCACCACTGCTGGCTGCTCCTTTTGGATGGCGCGTAAATTTTCATGTCGCTTTGCGATTTGCAAGCATTTAACAAAGTCAAAACAATTTTAATGCACAGACCGGGGCAGTTAATTAAAATTGCAACGATCTGTTGTTGTTATTGGTTGGTTGGTCAAGTTGTTTTAGGAATGGATGGGTTTGGTTTCCAGCCCAATACCCTGCAGGGTGCCCAGGCCTAGCAGGGATTACTTTCCATTCTATAAACTTTTATTTAAAATCATTAACTGATGGCTCTGACCGATGAGATATCAATCTAGGGGAGTTCATGTATGCCACTGCTGGCTGCTATGTGTGTACACTAGCCAACTAGTGTAAAATAATACACAGAAATAATGTACTTGGGTAAATTTTCATAGAACAAAAAATATCATACGTGTGCGCTTATAATTCCCAACTGGTTTAAGCATCCCAAGAGTCTATACAGGTGTGTGCTATTAATTATGTGCTTTTATATAGTTACTTAACCCAAAATACTCTCAAAATACTCTTTATTTTATCTTAAATTAAGAAAAAATTCCCCCTAAATTTAGGAAAAATCCTATTTTTTAACGATCAAATAAATAGTCCCAAGACTAAGATAAATCAATTCAAATATTAGAAAAATTCCCCTTTTTTTCAGAAAAGTTGTTCCCTTATTTAAGGTAAATCTCCCCATAATCTTCCAAAAAATCTCACAGTGCAGATTTTGCCTAGACTACGGACACTTGTCAAGATGTTCCGAGGGTTTCGGTACCAAGACTTGGGACTGGGGCTAAGTCTGAGACTGAGACTGAGACCTCGAGCACTGCGCACTGCGCTTCCCATGTTTGTTGCCTTTGACAAAATCGAATTAATTTTAATGCCTGTTGGCCGCTATGCTGCACATTAATTACTGAGCTTGGAGCTTCCAGCTTCTGGGTCTTCACCTCTTTCGCTACTCCTTCCCTGCCGCCTGTGCATTTTGGCATTTTGATGCCAAAACCTGACTGGTTTATAATTCAATAAAATTTGATTAGGCATTAATTTGCAATGTCGTCTAATTAATGAGCGCAATATATGCAATGCAATGCCTCTTACCCGCCTTGGGGTTAAGGCATAAGGCCTCCTCTCTCTCGCTCCTCTCCTCTGCCATATTTGGTTTTGGCTCTAAGCGCGTCTAATGCCAACTTTTAAGTATGAAAAGCACGGTATTAAAAGCGCTTCCTTCTGCCGTGTGAAAGGGGGCGGGCGGACCAGAGTGGGCGTGCCACTGGAGGCGACCTACTGCAGTTTCTCTGTCTCTATCTCTCTCGTCTCTTGTCTATTCTGTTCTGTGGCATAATAGGCCAATTATTACTGCAATTTGCATTAGACCAACACAACACGGGCTAACACAGAGATATATAAAGATATACGCCGAGATGTGTAATCCCCGGAGAGAGAAAAGAGCAGAAGGAAGCTGGGGAAATTCTTTTGAGGAGCGCGTTGTTATTATGAAACCGTTTAGAGAACGTGTTTGTGAACAGCACAGTAATTTGGTTAGATTACCAGGCTGGCGACGACGACGACGACCACGACGATGATGATAATGATGATGAAGATGAAGATGATGAAGGTAATGATGATGCGGATGACGTGGATGATGCAACTGCCAGGGGGAAACTGTGTATGAGGAACCCAAGAGCAACTGCAGCAGCAGCAGCAGCAGCAACGCGACGAATGTGGGCCAATCTATCACCGCTCAAAGTCACACCAACAAAATATTGACTACACAAGAGTGGAGTCTATACACATTGAGAAAATGTGAATATTTAGTATTTAAAGGATATATTAAAATAATGAAAAGAGTTCCCAAGAGAGTGCTTTGTTTTAGAAAAAGTTTGCAAAACAACTTAGCTAAGTTTCTCATTATAAATATGTCTTCAGTCTTTCTCTCTGTGTACTTGCCAGAGATTGAGTGGCACTGGCACTGGGTCTGGCACAATCCCGTTTCGCTTGGAGCGGCAGCGTGTGAATAGAAACGTTAGCGGAGGCACGTTCTGGACGCTGCCTGATAAAAGTTGATTGCAAATTTATAGACGAGCAGATTGGCCATAAACCCATGTCCAAGCAGCGGGGCCTTGAGGAGTCGTGCTGCTGCTGCTGTGGTTCGGATCTCTGTCCGAATCTCTGCATCCACATCCGCACGAGCAGCAGCTGTACCTGTCCTAGTGCCAAGTACCCAGTACCCCAGCTTCAGTCTCCAGCTCGCATCGATCAGAGTCAATCTCTCTGCGTCCCAGTCAATCGTCATGGCGATAAGCGCGCTGTCGTTGTCAACACGAGAACAACTTCCGCCAGTGCTCAATCATTCAAGAATCGAATATATATATATTTGAGCACTAAGATTCAAGAATCAAACATGGAGAATCGCTGGCCAAGAAAGTGAAACCGCCCCGTTGGAGCGGAGATTTGCTTTGACTCGCCTCTTAATTGAATTAATTAGCTTGCGCTTATGCAAATGCATTACAACTCTATAATGCATATTCTGCATAGATTCTAGATTCTGTTCAGCAGGCCATATGCGCCAAGTGTCAATATATGTTCGTCGTGAGCCAGTTCTGGCACACATACGAGATTGCCCCCGACTCTCAGCCATTCCATTATTCTTCAAAATGCGCCGCAAGCCGCCGCCGTTTGTTTCTTCACACAATCCGCAGTCCACGAGTCTGCAAGTCTCCACAATGAGCCGCAGTAGGTCCCCATAAATACCAGGCCCATGCCCTATATCGGGTCCAATGGGTCGATCACGAACTTTGTCACACGCAAGCCCTGTCCATGGGCACAGGGGATTTCGTAGAGTGGGGAAGCCAGCCCACCATTTATGGGCAGTGTTGGTAATCTTAGCTTAGAGCATTGTTTCTTTTTGTTTGTATTTTTTCCAGTGTGGTAATCCATGGGGTGCCAGCATGATTCTACATGGAATCAAGGTCATCTTTCCATCTAAGGAGATGTAGATTTAGATTAAAATCAAAGCATTTCATAAACAAAAGATAAGGTTGAGGCATAAATCAATAAGGGGCTGGCTCTTATGTTCCAGATATTGATGAAGAAATGAGTCTTAAATATCTATAAGAGCGATTAATCGATTTGATATATCGAACCACTTTTTGTATTTGAAAAAGTATTATAAAAAGTAGTCTTAAAAATGTTTCAAATAAATACGATCTGTAAAAAAAAATACAAACAAGTAAAACGCATAACATTTTTCTTATTTTCGATATTTTTCGATAGAATTTGATGTACAAAAATTCCTATATCTTAACATTAAATGAGATATTTTGGAATAGACATTAAAAAAATACAAATAAATAAGATATATTGGATATTTGTTTCATCATTTCGACATTTTTTGATATTTCAATTTTAGTTTTATTAAACTTATCGATAATTTCGATATTAAAGCCTTTAACTAAGCTCTGATAAGATCTCTCAGTGTTTTGCCATGTTGACAATAATTAAATATTAAGAAAAACTCCACAACCCGAACCTATTTCTTTTCTTCATTAAAGAGTATCTCAACTTCCACCTCTCCCTGCCTCTCTCTTTGGATATTGTTGCAGTTTGTTTGCACTCGTATTTCATTTTAGCAACCACTAAAGACACGGGGTAAACCGTGTGAAGGGGGTGTCTGGCAGAGGGACAGTGGCAGTGGCAGGGGCGGAAGGGGAGACCCAACGCCAACACACTCCAAAGCCGCTGCCAAGTAGACCTTCAGACGCCAAACACTCCAACGCCGTCGCAGCCAACGCAGGCAGGCGGCAGTGAGGCAGTCAGGCCAAGACAAGAGCGCATATTCATTCGGCATTCGGCATCTCGTCGTCGGCATTATTCAGCCAGTCAGAGTCAGAGTCAGTGGGACAGCTGGACAGGTGGCGAGGAGGGGTTCAGTGCTGCAGGGGCGTAGGCAAAGGGGGGCACACTCTTGGCAGTCGGACTGCCAAGAGACAGCTCGAGTTTTTGCAATTGCGCACTTCTGAAAGCGGTTCGAGGCGCAAATTTTTGATCCGTTTGCACCGCACACGGAGGTCGTACCTCAGTCAGCCAGCATCTTGCATCTCCATAAATAATATATATATAGAAATATTGCCACCTTTGCCAGCAGCTCTTGTCTTTTAGCTTGCAGCTTAGAGCTCACAGCTCGTAGCTCACAGCTCATTTGCTTATTTCATTCACCTGTGCAGCTTGCGCAGCTTGTGGGCCCTCGAGTCTGCGCGCAGTCTGGCGGGATTGACACCTGACATGGTGGCGGCGGATCGAAAAGCGAATGCGGATCTGATATCCGCAGAGGCTGTACATCTTACATCCGAAATGCTAGTCAAAAAAATTCAAAAAAATTACTATAATGAGGGTTACCTGGTAGAGAAGTTACTTTATCTATGAAATATGATTTTACCTCATTAAACATTCGATTTTTGGTTTCACTAATAGAAAAACATTGAGGATAAGTAATTTAAAAACTGAATATAATTTTCTAAAATATTATTAGACTTACCATAGACTTGCCTGTTGGTTGAATTTTATTCCATATAACTTATACTAATTATACCTTTATTTAAAATACAAATCACTATCATTTCCTCAGCTTAATAACTTCCAAGACACTTTTTAAACATTAACAATTCCCCCCTTGTGATATTACTTCAACCTGCAGCCATTTGTCGTCTGTTTTTATTTACTTACTGAAGTGTGAATAATATAGTTTTCTAGTCAACCGATCTTGCTGTTTGCAATACATGTACCTTATCTGCAGGGCAGGGCCTCTCACAGCTCGTTGTAATTTATTCACTCATTCAATATGCACATGCACCTATGACCGTATCTATATAATTATATAAAGCCCGATTTGGTTCGCTTGTGGCAAAACCACTGGCCAAAGAGTAGCAGGCGTTGAGTTATTGGTGGCCCAGTGATGATTCATATTCGTTCTGCAATATATATATTCATTCGTCAAATCGATTGGTAGATTTATGGCCATGTTGATAGGCAAATTTCCGTTTGCTTTGATCGAAAAATACAAGTAGAACGCCAGAACTAGCAGCACGGAATAAAGATATAGCGTGTGAATGTGAAGACACTTAATCTAGTGACAGATAATTAGCGTAGGGATAAGCAGACAAGTCACTTATCATTTGCATATGCGCAGAGAAACTTAAAAAGCTACAATATGCCATGCATTATGCCTTAAGCGAACTACTAGTGACCTCTAAAAATAATAATCCCTATTATTAAGCAGGCTTAAGACGATGACACGAACCAGGGGTGTATATTTTTGTTAAGAAATAAATTATGTAAGCTTTCTTACAATGCACAATGTGCATATTAGCATAGACATAGGTATTAACTTGGCAAACAGCCTGAATAGGTGTTAAAAATGGATACCCCCTTCTATAATTAAAAACCCAACCATAGTTGGTATAATAACTTTTATTGTATTTCAGCGTATGCATTTGTTGCGTACAAATCGAATGTCTGGATATTGGTTAGTAATAGGTATTGCAATATCTGCAGATACGTATATGTATGTATTTATTTGTTATCGCTACTAAGTCTGCTATCAGTCTACAAATGCGTGTGTGTGACAATTGGTAATTTATAGATGATAATTGGTAATTGGTAATTGTTAATCATAAGTCCTTCTTTGTTAATTGTGGTTTGTCTGGGTCTAAATCAAAGGCAAGTTCCAGGAAATCAACAGATGATCACTGATGGTGATTATAACTAAAGCTAGAACTAAACCTAGGCCAGCTTCTCCGACTCGGCACAACCTGCTTTTAACTCCTATTATCTCGTTCCGAAACAACACATAATATTTAACGTAGAAATAAGCAACAACACAAGTCAGTGATCCCATCACAATCGAGCTTACAAAATAATACCCATAGATTATGCACATGCAGTGCGCAGGACACAAGATCACATTGATCACCGATCACCTCTTCGTTTCCGTTTCCGTTTCGTTTTGGGGGTAAAAAGTATGTGAGAGTGTGTGCTATATGTGTTCTTCCTACTTGGTGAATATATATTCGGTATATAGGCAGAGGTCCTGCCTTAAGTGTTGAGGCTAATTGATTAATTGCTATCCGGCACTGGTCCAAAAGGGGATTAAATTCAATATATATATCTGGGTGGGTTCGTCAGAGACAGTCTCACGATATAAGCCAAGGTTATTAATCCATATATTCCATATCCTTGGTTATTATTTTGGTTATTTGATTGAGTTTTTTTGGGGGAACACGACGTTGGTCTATTGGTGATTTGAATAATATATATCAAAACCTGGTGGTGTATCTGTATCTGGATCTGACGAACTTGAAGTGGAGCTATGGGTGGGTTATCCTTTTTGCTTAGACCCTGCGATTGCTGTGCTCTTGCTGCAGGTTTAGGTTTACATTATTCATCACCGCACTCATGTCCACCACCACAGAGTCCGTCATGGTCATAGCACACTTGCTGCTTGTCTCCAGCTCGGTTTGCCCCTCCAACAGGCCACCACCATCGTGGCTATGGCCATTTGGGGTGCCAGCGGGCATGTCCTGTGGATAAAAATAAGTAATAAGAACACTTGGAAAAAATACATTTCCCACCTGATAGTTTACAGAGGCAGCATCCAAGGCCATTAACTCTTTCCGTGACAGTTCCTCCACAATGGCGGCGGTGTAGCAGTCTCCCAGCATGTTGTTTGTAGTGCGAATGCGATCCCTTTAAGAAAATATAACACTTTTAGTTCAGATATTCCCTAGAAAACCCCCTCCATACTCACACAAACCAGTCCACGGCAAAGAGCAGGGTCACATCCTGAACAGGAGCATCGATGGCGGTGAGGACCACAAGGAGCAGTACCAGGGCTGCACTCGGCACACTAGCCGAACTCATGGAGGCCGCCGTGGAGGTCAGGAGCACGGTGAGCAGCTCCCCGAACCCCAGCACCATGCCGCTCATCTGGGCAATGAAGATCGAAGCCACGGCTATGTACAATGCGGTGCCATCCATGTTGATGTTGCAGCCAATGGGCAGGACAAACCGGGTTATGCGAGGATCCACCCGCAGCTTCTCGTTCATGCAGCGGAAGGTTATAGGAAGAGCAGCGGCTCTGAGGGGGTCCCGGTTTGTTTTTTTTTTTTGGTTGGAGAGTTGGAGAAATTTTGCAGAGTGTTGGAGAGTTGGTAGTAGTGTGGTGGTTGATTTTGGGGAGTGGAAGTGGTGTGTATTAGCGTGGCACACACCAAAAGAAAGAGAAAATACTCATTTAAGGTACTCCTACAGCAACTTGGGACCCTGATCTTAAATAGAAAACTAATCTAACGATTTATGGGTTTGTAAATCTGGTCTTTATGAGCAAGAAACTAATTTTCAAAATTTTTTTAAATAAGTGATAATCACTTTCAAACAAGACACAAACTAACGAGCTATCGGAGCAAGGACCTACAAAAAACTATTAAGATATTACTTAAAGTTATGTTTTTAGACTATTAAGTATTGAAAATGGATTAGTTAGATAAAATATTATTATTAAAATGAATTCCCTTCTTTATAAAAATGTTAAGTTTAAATTCTTTATAAGATATTTCTGAATCACAGTTATTTTATTACAGAATTATTCTATTTTCTCTACTAAGTATTTAAAAAGAAATTACTAATCTAAAAACCCCCTTAAAGCCTTCCAAATTAAGATTTGCTATGAAAAAACTTCCATAATTTGTATTAAAAAAATCCCCAGAATTCCCTTCTATGAAAACGTCATAGATTTCCCCATTTTCAAGCTGCGATATACACCCAAAACTCACGTTGAGGCCGTGGCAAAGGCGGTAAGCATGGCCTGGATGAGTCCGGCGTAGAACTTGAACGGATTACGGCGCACGACGACAAAGTAGATGGCCTGCATCACGACAAACTGGTAGAGGAACACCCCGATGGCAACCGTGATGATGAACCACATGAGCTGCGCCATCACCAGTCCCAGGTCGTCCACGCTGAGTATCTTGCCAGCGATCACGGAGCTAATGCCCACCGGCGTCAGCCACATCACACAGGTTACCATCTTCATGATCACCTCGAAAATGGCCGCAAAGAAGTCCACCACAACCTGGCCCTTCTGCCCGATGGTGCCCAGGAAGGTGCCGAAGACGAGGCAGAAGAACACGATGCCCAGGGTGTTGGTGCCACTCCGATATTGGACATCGCGCACTAGGACCACATCCTCGGTTAGCTCCTCCGCCTGTCGCTGGGCCTCCACGCCGCCAGAGATTAAAGTGTCGTTCATGGTTTCGTTGAAGGCGTGCAGGATGCTCGGTTTCGGTAGGTAAACGGTGTGTGCTTGCTGTATGGAGGCCTGGAATAGGTTGTCCGGAAATACGTTTCTAAAGGGGGAGTAAGAAATTATATATTTTTGTAAAATTTTGTATAAAGTTTTTCTTAGTTTTCTTACATTTTAAATAAAAGAAATTTAGAATACCGGAAATATAAAAACTGCTTTCTGTAAGCAGTGCAGCACATAAAATGTACATGTAGAAAGCACGTCTAAAAAGCTAAATTGCTTGACTTGAACAATTCTACAGCGATTTGCAAGCGTTTTGAGCGCGACTCTGGACTTAAAAATTTTATATTTATGTTTGCTTTATATAAAACAGCATTTAAAAAGGCTATTAATTTAAGCAAAATAAATCTTTAAACCTAAAAATAATTATTCTAATTTTTTTAGGTATTTTAAAAACGAAAAATTGTTAACTGCTTGCTCTGTGCTATTGCGATTTACTCGCGATTTACACAGTGAACTGCTTGATTCAACAGGTTTACGAGCGATTCGCGCGTTTTTTGGTTATAGTTTTCCATTTTCAGGAATTCTAATTCTTTTTGCGAATTTATAGCATTCAAAACTAAATTATTTGTGATTAGTGGTTTTAAAAAAAAACTACAATCCTTTCAAAAGTATATAGGTTTCTCCCACTCACCTGCCCAAATCCAAGAGACTATCCAATAGGTTAACTGCCCTCCTATCCGTCGAACGGTCATCGGCATTGTGCAGATCCGGATTCCCGGGATGGATAAGCAGAACCAAGGCAATTCCCAAGGCGGCATTGAAGAACGAAGTGCTGGCAAAGTAAACCAAAGTCCTCAGCGCTATCTTGCCATTCATCTTGGCATTCAAACTCGCCGAGCCGGCAATCAGACTGGATATGACCAGCGGCAGGATCATCAGCTTCAAAACGCGCATGAACAGCTCGCCGGGATAGGAGATCAGCATGATGGAGTCGCCATGCAAGTTGAGGGGACGCAGCAAAAGACCTGGTGAGAATGGAGAGAGAGGATATTTAAGGGGTGAGCTTTTAAATTTAGATATGGAAAGGTACTACTAAATAAAATATTCCTTTTATACATAAATTCTATGCTAATACACCAAAAACCTAAACAAAAAATATCAAAGGAAACGTATTCTATTAAAATCTTATATTCTAAAAGTCTTCCTTCTTTCCCCCAATATAATATATATCACATCTCCCTAGGTATATACATAGAACCTGATATCAAATCCCAATATCCTCACCCCCAATACTCACCCAATATCACCCCAAGTAGCACTCCGGAGAGGGTTACCAGGAGCATGAGGTTATCGCTGAGCCACCTGCGATAGCCGGTGAGCTCGACGGGGGCATCGCTGCACTCGGTGGTCTTCGGGGGCAGCTCGGTGGCGGTGGGGGGACCCATTTTGGCAAAGAGGTAATCTGAAAATTTCCCAGACTTTTCCATTGTCCGTCCAGTCACCCAACAGTGGGGTGACGAGGCGCGAAAAGCAGCAAAAAAGTGGCGGCGACGGCGGCGACAAATTCAGTTCAAGAGAGCGAGAGAGAGACAGAGAGGAGCGAGCGAGACAAGGCTAGCCAGGTGAGTGAGATAGATGGACAGAGCGAGGGAGAGACAGACAGAGAGAGAGCAAGTGTGGCGTGTGCTTCCCCTTTTTTGTTTCTTCCTTTTTTTTTGTTGAATGAAAACCGAATCCTGAATCAAGTCCTGGGATAATGCTCCTGCTTCCTCCTGGGATCGCTGGCGTGTCCAGTTATTGATTTTTTAAATACTTCACATTGAACTTGAGGATGTTGATTAGGTAGGCCATCGGAAGGCCGTTGCTCCGTCGCTCCTCCTACCGGTGCGGCGTGGTCTTCCTTTTGTTCGGCGGCTCCTGCAACTGCTGCTGCGTTCCGGCGCTGCGTCCTCGTCGTCGTTGGCGGCGTTGGTGGGTTAAGGGCTCCGTTGTTGAGGCTTTGTGGGTGCTGCTGGCTCCAAACGAAATTGAAATTGAAATCGAGTGACCTTCGCACTTCGAGCGACTTGCAGTTAATCGATTTTCCAGACAGCTGCAGTCCAACCGGGGGAAACTGTGTCACAGGATGAGCTGCCTGCCTTAAAGCTCTTTTCTTGAAGTCCTTCAGAGGCCTGTTTTCCTTGGATCTCTCCGCTTTAAGGCTGTGTCCTTAGCTGCGCTTTCGTTTTCACTCAAGTGTCTGTGTACTGAAGTGTGTCCTGCTCTTGCTCCTGTTTCTGGCTCTGGTTTTTCAGCTCCTGGCTTTGACCCGTTCACTCCAAGCTTGCCACTGCGAATGTGCGGCTCTCCGGCGGGTTCGGGCTTTTATCCTAGCCGGACTTTCTCTCGCAGGAGTGCAGGAGTCGCAGGAGTCGAGTCGGTGCCATAATACCTTCTCTCTCTCTCTGTGAGTGTCTGTTGCTTATTATGGCAGGAAAAGCCGGCAAGGGAAATGAAAACGAAATGAAAACTGAAACCGAAATGGACGAGACAGCACGCATTGCCGCGGAGCTGATTGACGCTTCGTAATTATCATAAAGCGGAAAATTCCGCTCAGTGAACACGCAAAAATTTATTAGGCAGCAAAATGGAGAGAAATTAAATCAAGTTTTATAGTTTAAGTATTTAATTTTTAATTTAAAATCAAAGTAATATATTTTTTGAGAATATTATAGGAATTTTAGCTAATTTATAGTAAATAATCTATAGTTTTAAGAGAAATATATATAAACATATTCTTTAAATATTAAAATTATATTTTTATATTATATATTATATTTTTTTTTATATCCTCAAACACAATTCCTCAATTTTCAATATAACTTTCTTGCTGTGCAGCATTACTTCCTCGACCCTGTCCAGGTAATTTGATTTAATAGCGGCGCTAATCGATTTAAGTGACTTGGCAATTGCCGCTGGCTAGATGTCCTTGAGGATGGGCTTGGGCCTGGGGATAGGAAAGGAAGACAGGACTCGGAAGACAGCGAAAGGGGTGGCCGCTAAAAGTCGCTTATCGATCCGCCAGACCGAGCGAACGCGCCTTGTTACCTGTCATTCATAAATCATGCAAGGAGAGGGGATCCCAGGCCGCTACCTAGAACTGGTGCTGGTGGGCAGTGGGCCAAATCAATAGGGCAAAACTATATTTAAACCTTTTGGGCCAACACACAACAACTCAACACAACCGAGAACACAAAACAAAACGTTCTGCGTCCGCTCGGATCCGGCTGAATTCGGTTGTCATATCGGCATTCGCCTGAGAATTTCCCGCGACCAAATACCGAGCAGATCCTCGCCGGCCGATCCGATCCCCCCAATCTATCTGTCAGATAATTAAGATAATTGCAGCGACGAGTTGCCGCTTTCCACTTTGATTTTCTATCTCAGCCAGACACTGGGAAATTTATGGGCGAACTTGCAGATGTTCGAAGCGAACTTGAACTTGACATTGGCCAGGTTTTGGCTCTTAAGATATATTATATAGATATCGATGGGCTTTGTGGCTTTTCGGTTGTCACTTGGTCTATTTATTTTCTATCGCAGTTTTGCTTGGTTCTGCGACACTTTAATTGCGGCCAAACACGAGTGATCCGAAGGTCACCCTGGACTGCATCCCTTCTACTCTGACTTTTTGACTTTTAAATATAGTGAAAAATATTAGGAAATATCTCCAACTGTGCGAAAATCAAGCTAATATTTTAGGTTACACAAATATAGATATATATTTGAATATTAGTCGTACGACAAAAATATATTTTTAGACTCTGCTCACTTTTAGGCATTTTGTAAAGACATTTCCTGAGAATGATTTGTCATTTTGAGTTTGTAATTTCTAAATTTGTACAGTAAAGTATTTAAAAAGCATTAAAATATATATTTTAAAGATAAATTTATTGAATATTTAATAAAATAAATTATTTTCCTAGATATTAATTTTTTATTCAACTTTAACAGTTTGTAAAACATAAAAATAAATTATATCTTATTAAAACGAGCAAATAAAAGTCAAGACCCTCCATTAACACCCCTTAAATATTACTTAAAAAACCATATTCCACATTAATTGAAACTACAACAGCTCTATCAATGTGGAAAAATACTTGATTACCGCTCTCTTGACCGCTCTGCTGCGTGCTGCGTGGACATATAATTCGCTGTTAATGACTATTTAATAACTATATTTAGGCTACCAACTTGTCGCCGCCGCCTTTTAACCATTTGTTCTTTGGATGAGCTCACCTCGAACGATTAACCACAGATTACCCAGGATGGAGCTGGTTTGAAGGCACTTTCACCCGCGATAATTGCTGTTTTCTTTTTCTTTAATTTATTTCGTTCACTTGCTGCGCACTTAATTTCCTTGGCGTACACCACTGCGTATGCTTAACGTTTTGCCAATGCAGTCAATTGGAATAATTTCCGCAGCAATTTCTGCTGCCGTTGCATCAACAGTTTCAGAATGCGTTGCACCGCTGTAGCCGTTGTAGTGGATTGATTTCTACCTGTGAATACCCAGAGGTGTTGTTGTGGTTGAGAGAGAGGGGATTTTGAGGGGGGTTTCTAGGGGTTTTCTCAAGTGTTTAGTAGGGTCTTGTAAGGGTGTTTTCTAGTGACTATGTTTGCTTTTCTCTGCTTTGATCTGGTTTTGTGTTGATGGCTTCTTGAGAAAGCTTGACTTCAAGGTTTGTTTACTAGAAAAGACCACAACAATGGGGGTAAAGATGTGGCATAGGAAATATGGAAAAAATATGCGTCTAGCTTCTTGGAAAATTTTAATAATCAGGCTTTTGGAAAGCAAAATTTAAATCAGAATTAATAGGAAAATTATAATAAATCACAAGGGTATAGTTTAATATCTGTGACACTTTTTTTCTATATTATAAGGTAAAATATTGGCAAATTAAATTAAATTCCCCTATATAAGGGTGGGCTTTGGTCTGAATCACCATGCAAATGGTAAACAAGAAAGGCTTAAGTTGTTCTTTTGCTGCCTGCTGTGAGACCTCCAGACCTATCTACCCACCAGTTACATGAACTGTTATGATGGAGGGCTTTTTGCAGAACGGAATACAGGAAGAAAATATACATAAACTGACGTTGTCAGACTCAGACAATACAACAAGCTATTTATATGCATTAAATAATCAGAATTTATTACCAAAACTCATAGGTAATGCATAATAGAATAGGACAGCTAATGTGATATAATTTATTTCACTTCCAAAAAATGATATTTATTAATTGTGTATAGATTCTTTTTATCAAACTATAATATAAACACTCCTAGATATTTTAATAGATTTATTGATGGAAGGTAAGGAATAAGTTTAGCTTTTTCATAGAGTTTTTAAACAAAAATCAATCTCTCATATCACCTCAACACACTCAACGCTCCACGCTCGAAACCTTCGACACGAAACCGAGAAACCGAACCGAGAACTGTGACCGGAATGCCAGGCGATCGACGGACGCTGGGCGTTTTAAAGCGCCTAAAACCGACTGAGAGTCTGGGCAAGATCCGCACGAAGATCTGAAGACGTTCCTCCTGGCTCGACAATTGCACGGAAAGTGAGCAATGAATTTAATTTAAGCAGCAACCGGGCACATTTCTTTGGCTTTGTTTCTGCCGCATTTCGTTTTCACTTTGCCGCAAGGGTTCTCTAGTTCTCTAGATTCCCTGGGTTCTCTGGGTTCCCCAGTTCTCTGATTCTCTAGGTGCTGTTGGGCGCTAATGCGACAGCGAAAGAGCGAGAAATTGTCGTGACGCCAACGATAGTGAAAATGCGTCAAAGAATGAGCCTTCGTCTGTCTGTCGGTCTGTCTGTTGTGTCTGCAAAAAGCCTATATATTAAACCCAAAGCCCTCACCTCGACCCCTTCATCGTTCTTTAAGACAGTGCACAGCCGAAAAACAAACGACAATTGTTTAATGCACTTTGACACACTTTAAATCTCTGGGAGAATTGCCTTAAACAGACACGAATGCCAAAATAAGAGAATTGATACAAAGATTTCAAAAGGGAGACGAATTTGAGATACTGTAGAAATATGTGGAATATTTGAGGAACTTGAAGTTATAGTTATAGTTAACATTAATCGATTTTGTATAAATAAATAATTTATGAGTTTAATGAATATAAACACAAATTTAAACTTAACAAGTATTATTATTAAATGATCACTGAACCCTAATCAAGCTGTACTGCTAATACCCATTTATTTTTACTCTCCCCCCCTGGCGCTCAATTTCAAGTAACTGATTGTTCTGTTTGTTGCCCTCAACTTGCGTGATGCTCTTGTTGTGGTTGCTGATATTACAAACTTAAGTGGAAAATTGCAAAGCCCCGAAGGGTGCGAGAAAGCAGCGACAAGCTGAGAAAATTACGCATACGCCTCGTGGCGCTGCCAGCAGCAGAGACAAAGATGAAACACTTTTGCATATTTTCCGATTTGTCATTTTAATTAGAGCGTGCTGCAGGTGCACGGGGCATGCTTTACATATTTGCTGAAAATAATGTGAAAATTAAAATTAGCCCATCTCGCTGGCTTCCTCAAATTATAGGCCCATTATAGGGCCAATTTCCATAATACATGAGCCTGATTCCTAAGTGGCGGCGGAGATGTAGGAGACGGGGTCATTGCGTGCCGGTTGGGATCAGGGACGACGACGGTGTGGTTGTTGTAAGTGGGAGCCCGCTAAAGGTTGCCTTACATAAGTCGACGATAGAGCCAAAGCCGAAAGCCAATTAGGGGTCAGTAGGTGGAAAGCGCCAGCAGGAAGAGGTGGAACAGGAGACAAACACAGACAGAAGACGTCATCGCCAAGTTCTAAAAATTGCAATTTGCCGAGGGAAGAACACTGGGGGAAAAATAATGTAGAAAAATAAAAATTAGATACAAAATTTAAATTAAATTTTAAGGAATTAATAACAACAGTCGTGCCATCTATTAATTGATTCTCAAAATACAATATTATCATTTGTTGTTGTTATTATTATTAGATTTTTAAAACAGATGTTGAAACTTAGGTAAAAAGGTTGTAATAATGATTTACTGGAAGGGGAACCAAGACAATAAGTGCCCATCGCTGCATTTACCTGCTAATAATCCAGTTTAATTTAAAAATACAAACATAAAAGGTTAAGCTATTATTAAATGTAAACTCTGACCCCCTCAAGTCACTCAATAAGTTATTAATCATTTGTTGTACCTGTACCCCCTTAGCTATAAGTACTTAAACCTAAAGGGTTTTATAATTAATAATTTATGGTAAACCCAATATGGGAGTCTTGATTTTTTGCGTCCGTGCATCGACTGGCGGGCAAAGTCACGCGGGTCTGAGGGACGCCTGCACCTGACCCACTCAACTGCTCGGATTTGGACTCGGATTCGTGTTTTGGGTACTTCGGGCACGTTGCGAGTGGATTTCCCAACGTTGCGCGAGAAGAGTGGATGTCGATTTCCCTGGGTTTTTCACCGACTCTCAGCGAGCAGTGCAATGACACCGCTGACGCTGAAGACAGCTGTCTTTGTTTACGACCTGTCTCTTTCTCGCGCTGAGACGGAAGAAGCGGCTGTTGCTTCGCTTTGTTTACGATGCATCCCACTCGCACACTCTGTTGCTGTCCCGCTTGCCCACTGCCTGGCTCTCTCTTTCGCACTGCTCATGCGCCATACGGTAATTTATGGTACCGATTTATGGTTTTCCTTCTTATTATAGCTATGCTATAGCAGGGTTTTGTCTTTACTAAGATAAAGCTATAAGCTATAAGCTTTAATTTTTGTACAGGTTGCTGGGGCAGCAACAGCTGTCCTTTGTTTACAACCGGCAAATGTGAAAAAGAAGGCTAGAGAGTGCCAGAACGAGACGGAAGAAAGGCGAGAACAGAGAGCCAACTCGGAAAAAGTTGAAACAAGTTGAAGGCTTCGAAATTGATGCTGTTTTTCGGCTATAAAAGAAGTCCTTCCACCGCCAGCGCTCATCAGTCTGCATTTTCACACATTTCCCGGCGGCTGTGGCGGTTTATAAAAGGTTCGGGTACAGTGATCACTCGCTTGAAAGGAAAAAAGTGTAAGAATATGTAAAAAAAATAAACAGTATAAACAAAAAATGAGTCCAAGAATAGGTTATAAATAGATTTTTTACATAGAGGTTTTTCCTTGTAGAAAATATAATAAAAATAATATCTGAAATGAATTTTCCATGAATTAACTAAAAGATACATTTAATTTACATTTTTTAAATTCATTTAAAATCACTAGATATACATTTTAGTCCTTAACCCTTTTTATATTTAGTTATACATTTAAAATTGATAAGACCCATCCCCATATGAGTAAAGTTCCCATAACCGAGCACTCACTGTACTCAGAAAAAGTGAAATCAAAACCCCTGCAGCTAAGTCAGAAAAACCAAAACACACGACTGTCAATCAAAGGGGAAAATCGAGTTAAAACTGCCGATCGCGAGGCAAATCGAATGAAGTTCAATTTCGATTCTGCCCAAAAAAAAAACAAAGCGAATGCGGATTTACGGGATGTTTGGCGGTCGCACAGCTTTGGGCCAGGCCAGCCTTCTGGCTAATTCAATTTGGTGAAGCGGGGCGGGAACAAATGTCCAAAAACGCGGGAACCTAATCCAATTAACCAGGGCAGGAGCGAGAGCACATGCAAATTATCCGATTCTGCTCCGTTCTTAATTAACATTTAAAATGCTTCAGTGTTTCCTTTTTTTGTGTGAAACCTTTTTGCGCGAAAAACCACCCGCCGACCACAGCTGTGGTGAGAGTCAGAGGAATATATGTGTATATATATCCATACTGAAAAGTTGCAGAATTGTTAAATATTTGCAACACCTGAAAAATTGAATATTTTTCATTAAAAAGTTGAAAGTTTCCCGACGGCAGCGGCGGGCTTTGTTTTGGGCTGAAATAGGGAGTGGGGTTGGGGTGAGGGGAAGAGCTTCTCCAGGCTCTCAACCGCAGTCAATAAATAAACTTTGGAAAGTGCGTGAAAATGTATTTGCAGATTGAGAAAACAGTGAGCCAGGTATGAGTGCGTGAGTGTGCGAGCTATGAGTCGTGACTAGAGAATATCTGTGAGTAATGATCGATATATGTAGATGATAATTCTACTATAAAAATCGTATTAAATTTGTAAACTTAATTTATTTGTTACTTAAATATTACATAAAAGTAAATGTAACTATTAAAAGGTACTAAATTAACCTACCTCTGAGCTAAAAGAATTAGTAAATCTAAGTAATCAACCTAAGAAATATCTGTAAAATATTTTAAAGTATTTTATTTAACAATTCTATATAGTTTTATGGCACTTCTTCGTAGCATTATGTCATGTTTTATATATTTCTATGCCACATTACAAAGTTTTTAAAAAGAAAATCATTTGAATAAATTCTGTAATGCTTGGAGTGTGAATTGAATTCCTTGAATACTTTTTTATTTATTTTTTGTTACCGCTTTCCACTACCTTAGCTTAGTATTTGCACAACTTCTTCATTGCAGACAGCTTTCACTTCTTTTCGCTGAGAATAACATTGCTGGCAGGTGCTTTATATACATATATTCCTTGGGCCCAGCTTCCTTTCTAGTTTCCCAAGTCGTCGACGGGAGGGATTCCTGTTTACTTCTTGTTACTTCTTACTTTTCACTATTTGCCTAAGCTCTCTCTTCAGAGGCTGCTGTGCGTAGGACTGACTATGCTTCGATTATTAGTTATCCCGCCCAACGCTGCTTCCTCTTTAATTTCCCGTCTGCGGCGACTAAATCAATTTACAGGCTTCAGTCACAGAGTGCCAGGAGGAGGAGGAGGAGGAGTAGCTGGAGAAAACCGCGACAAGAAAATGGACGACAGCCGGTGGTGGCTGCTGGTGGTTTTAGGTGGCTCGATGGTGCTCCTACTCGTGGCTCCTCCTCTGCATACTGGCACGTGCTGTGGGCAGGCAGATGTGGGCTGTGGGATGTCTGTTTAAAGCGCCATCATAATCAGCAGCCTCATCATCAGGACAGAATCCTCCCTTACCCACCTAGCCTGGTCATGTTGTGCTTTGTTAAAAGGATTTTCACGGATTTCCGTTGTAATTTGAAAAGTTTTTTGTGCAACTTTTTTCATTAGAATAAGGCGGCGGGCCACGGGAACTGGGAACTGGGAACCGGGAACCTGAGAGACCTTAGGTAAAAGGGACGTGGGCCGTGTTAGTTTTTGAAGTGGCCTGCCACGAGCAGCCGGCGGAGAACAGGTGTTAATTGTTTTCAAGCTAATTTGCCCTGGCGATAATGAATTTCCTCTCCCTTACCCAAAAAAAAAAAAAAAGCAACAGCAAAAAAAGAAAGAAAATTATAATTAAATTGCTGCGAAAGCAACGCGGATTTTGGTAAAAGTTCAGACAAGTCTTTTACACGGCTAAAAAAAAATTAGAAATATATTTAAATAAGTCAATTAGGATAGCTTAAAGAGCTTTTCTACGATTTATGCTTTTTTATCCCTCTTTTTACCTAGGAAAACTACACAGAATATTTTTAAAATAATATTTTTTGCCTATTAAATGATTTTAAATATTTTCTCAATTTTATTTATATAATTTTTTCATTTTAAATACTATTTTTGGCTTGTTTCTATAGAAACTACCCCTAATAATTTTACTACCCTATTTCTGGCCCATTAAATTGTCAAAATATGATGATATCAACTCACACTCCGATAAAGGTTTTATTGCCGGCATTAAACCAGGCGTATCCAGATAGCCAGGCTCCTTGTAATGCCTCAAATACCAGTAAAAGTTGCCAGATTAAATAGAAAAACATTAGTTTAAATAGAGATTTTTGGCTCTGTATAGATATTAAGCCACCCATTCCGTTGTCTGTCTGAAATGAAAGGGATACACTTGTTACAAAACCAACTTTCTATACCCTACTCCCTACTCCCCCTTACACCCAACACTTTCCAAACTGTTGACTAAAAACTCCGAGGAACAATAAAGTTGCCAGTGTGTTCTACATTCCAGCCCAGTATCCTTCATCCCCCCGACAGTTAGTTCCTTTTGTCAACCTTGAAAAGGCGCGCAGGTGTGAAATGAGCGTGCGAAATGGAACCAGTCCTACACCTCTGGTACCCAGAACCTCTCCAGGCTCTGTCTGTGTGTGAGGGTGTGTGTGCGTGTGTGGGAGATAATTGAATTTCTGATTTTAAGTGCTGCCAAGGCGGGAGACAGGGACATTAGGCAGAGGGTATAGGGTATAGGGAGAGCCTAAACAAGTCACAAAAGTGCAAATTTGCGCCGCAAAAGTATTCAGCACTAAATTACGCATACGCCATGTTGTGCCACGACAGTGGAAAGCGGCAAGTGGCAAGCGGCAAGCGGCAACTGTGGCAAAAACTGGACCGGAACGTGTAAATTGTTTCGACTCGGTAGGGAAAGTCGACGGAAAAGCGACCACACAGCCAGCTGCGAGCTGCCAATTTGCCAAGTGTCCGCAAACAAAGCGAGACACGAACCAAACGAGACAAACGAGCAAACAACAAATAGTTGTCAGCAAGTGGAAATGGTTGGTCAAGACGACGAGGGAATACTCTTCTTTTATATCAACGAATAGTAAAGGAAATACTTGGGGTACTGTTTATTTTCTAGAATATTTTTAACTCGAGTTGGTGTACTTTTGCAAGGTTAAACCTATTTTTGAAACGTACTTTTAAATAGAATTTCAAGAGATTTCAATTTCTGTGGTGATATTCTTCAATTCACCTTTTTCAATCTACCCAACAAACAAATACAAATATTATTCCTTCCATTCTCATTTGAATTCCTACTGCTTCTGCCCTCTTTCTTTATGATGTTTGGCCCCGTCTTCCCCAAAACAACATTTGATATTATAATACGGCTGTAGAGAGGTGTCCAATCTGCAAGCTGTATTCCGAGCACCCGCTTGAGAGAAGTCCCCGACAACTTCAAGTGGCATTGTAAAAAAGTTTTCCAGCCATCCAACCATCCCAGCCAGCTCTCTCGCTCATTTAAAATGCAAATGGAGGCCAGTCGCACAGAGGCAATCCGGATAAGGGGAGGATACCTTCCCCGCCCACTCGATGCCAAATTAGTTTGCCAGCAAAGTGAGAGAAAGAAACATAAACAGAACACGGCCAATATATCGCCCATTTGGACTATAAATTATCCAGGCTATCGCTCCACCGGCGGGGAGGATGTCATGCTGTGGGGAGTCATATTCCGGATTTATTTTGGGCCTGGCATCATCGTGCTTCTTGTTTGCCTATAATCCGGCCTGAACTTTGGCCTTTCCTAGAGGATTGTTGGGGTTGTAAAAGAGATGGGGACTGGGAGGCAGTCATCGCACCATCGCTAACTTCTTAAGTGCAGCGCAACTTTTTGACACTTGAAATTGAGTTTTGCGGTGTAATTGCATTTTATTTCGCCAACTTCAGCCGAGAGGGAACCCAAACAAAAGTCGCAATCCAATCCCATTCCCATTCCCATTCCACATTTCGTATTCCACGTTCCCATTTCCCATTGCAATGCCATTGTATAAATCCTTTTGGATGCTGTGTATCTCCCTGTCACTTAGCGCCCAACCAGGGACTCTGGGAGGAGGATAATGCAGGAGAAGCCGGCAAGGAGGATGAGATGGAGCTGTTTGTGCAAGGGGAAAAGGTGCCATCAAATTTGCATGGATGGCGCCGGGGAGGCTGAAGCTCAAGTCAAGTGGCGATAATCGCAATCTTTGGCTCTGCCCCGTAATGCGCCGCCACAACCCACTTTACAGCCACCCCGTCACCTTGCATGTGTCCCAGCAGTGAGAGAAAAGTTATGAGACTTTTTAAAAAATGTCACAATTGTGCACCTATAATTCCCAACTGGTTCTAACCTCCCCAAGATGAAGAGACGGTGCAAGCCCTAGGTATGGACATTTTTAGAAAGGCTTTTTCATATTTAAGGAAATTTTCTACCCATTATTTTAAAAAAACCCTATACTTCCCTTAAATCACACCCCAATTTCTCCAAGTGCAACAGAGAATTGAATTGGATCATTTTCGCAAATGGATTGCCTGTCGCTGGCCAGGAGGAGGAAAGTAATGAAGGCGAGGGCGAGTTTGTGCAAACTGCAGTTTGGCAGCTCATAAAATCAACTTTTCGCCATTCCAGACCCGCATGCAGTAGTAGTTCCACGAAAGGGGAGGCGCCAGAAATTAATTACAATTTTTTTGAATGGAAAACCATTGAAAGCAAGGGCGGGCGAGCCATGAGGAGGAAATGGATGAGGAGCAGCAATCAAATCAAATTATTTTTCATTGCAACTCAATAGGGGAAAATGTAAACGAAAACGAAAACGAGAAAAAGGGCAGTCGGAGAAGTGAAAAAGGAAAATAAACTCGGGGATATTATGCAAGCGCTGAGCTGGGCTGAGGAAAAACCCCGGAAAATGTTCCGCAACAATGCCAAGTTGGACTGAGTTGCAGCCATAATTAAGAGTGTCCTCGCTGGCTGTCAGTTCAGGCCATTGTTTCGCATTCTTCGCGGAATCCTCGAATGCGAATCGACAGCTGTCCTCCGTCTTCCGTGGCGCTTTATAAATGAATTTTTCATTAAAACACAGTTGCAAATTATTTAGTTCCACGTTTGGGCATTAATTTACATAATTTAAAGTAAAACTTTTGCCTGCACAACAGTTTTCAATTGCCGCTTGTTGCTTGTCGGTGGGTGGTGTTCCTGCCAACCGGAACTTCTCCTTCCCCGGCTCCAAGTTTTCCTTTTTCATGAATGAATTTTTTGGCGCCTTTTTCATGGCGCAGACTCCAGAGCAGAGAGAGCTGCCGCCGGTTGAAAGCAGAGATGGATTGAAATCCTTGTGGAAATTGAAAGCACAGCAGCCTCCCATTGAACCAGGATGCTGCCTGCTTCAATCTACAAAAGCAGCGGCAGTCCTTCGGCTGCCAACAGTTGCGGTTTGGAGCTCGTCGCAGCCGTGTGTCGTTGTGTCGGGGAAAAGTGCCCGGAAAAACCCGAGAATATTCGTTTTGTGGAAATTGCAAAAGTAAATGAAACAAATTAAATTATGGCTTAAATTATGTCTACGAAAGAGGGCCATTTGAAAGGCCAATAAATTGTCATTTGTGTGTGCGTGCGTGTGTGTCAGTGTCTGTCTCAGAAATAGTGTGTGTGTGTGGCGTATGCGCAATATTTATGAATGCAATTTCCTCGACTGAACAGAGACAATGTACTATATGCCCGCCCGGTATCGGTTTCGAGATTATTGTCAGCATCTGGCAGTTGGTCCTGGCTTAGAAGCGAATCTGCATTGTCTGTGCTAATCCCTGTGGAAATCCCCCAAAGCGATGGCCCCCTCTACATTTTCCACACAGAGAGATATTGGCTGCATAACAAATCGCATCAGGCATTCTGACATGGCACAGGAGTCCGTCCACTCTCCATATAACACCCTCTCAGGCATTACTGATTTTTTGCCAGTTTTTTTTCCAGCTTGCAGTTTTACACACGAAATCAGCATTACAAATGCAGCCATAGAGCCAGAGCCAGAGTCAGAGAGCCAGCATTTTGCATAATTTATGTCAAGCATGAAAATAACAACTAAAAAGGCGGGTGGGTGGGCCACCTACCTACCTACCCCCCTTGGCCCTCGTCACACACATGGCCATAAATAAGTGCAGGTTTAAATACCACGGCAACAATTGTGAAATATGGCAGAATAATAGAAAGGACCAGCAGTAGCAACTGTAGCACTGGGACTAAATATTCATGTACACAAATGCACTTGGGGAAAAATATGCTAAAAGGAGAGAGAGAGATTTTAAATTAACCAGAAAAAATGTGGTAGAAATGTTGCCACAAGAAAAAAAAGGTGGCTATGAATTTTATATGCCCTTTTTTGTGGTTTTTTGTGGCTTTTATGTAGGCTTTTTTGTTGAAAAATTATGAAATAAATCAAGTTGCTGGGAATTATCAACAGCAATTGAAATTCTTGACATCTTTTTGGCTTAAATTAACTCTTGGGTTATGCTTTGAGTTTATTTATTTAGAATTTGAATTACAATTTATAAGATTTAGTGGTATAATTTTAAATTTTTTTTTTTAATTCTTTAATTTTAAGTTTATTTATATTGGAAGTATACAAAATTTTGAATTAAACTATAAAGAAAAAATTCTTTAAGGAATAATTAAAAACGTATTATTTTAATATTTAAAAATATAAGGTAAAGGTATTTTAAAAAATTAAAATAATAAATTTTTAAACATTTCTGCAAGAATTCCACTTAAAAGTTTTATTTCCATATTTCTTATAATCCTAATTTTAATAAATTTAGTCTCTTAAAGCCTTAAATTTCACCAAACTTGTAATTAAATATTTTTGATAACAGAATTATAAACTTTCCCTTCTTCTTAGCCTCTCAATTTCCCACAATTAACCCTTTTAAAGCCTCAAATAACACACAACTTTAAATGAAATGACCATATTTCCACTTTAAATAATTAAATTTGGCAAAAACTAAGCTGCCATTATTTATAAAAGGATAATCTGGCTTAATTGAAGGATTAATTATAATTGAAGCCACATATGGGATGATGCTTACTCTCTCTATCTCTGCTTTCAAAGTTCAAATCAATCGAGAAACAAATTCAATTAAAACCCATATTCCCTAGTGTCTCTTCAGTATTTCAATAATTCAATGTTCCAAAAAGCTTAGCTGAGCGAAAAGAGAGTCTGAACGGGGGGCCACAGACATCAAGTTTAATCAATTATTTTAAGCCAACACAACGCACACAAGTTGTTGTTGAGGATTAGTTACCCAGTTTGGCTAAGGAATTTCCATATTTTCCTTGCTTTTCCTGCCAGTGCATGTACAAGTGTATAAAACATACAAAATATATACAAAACACATACAAAATATACACAAATATGAGTTGTAGTTACACGAGTAGCCGACAAGTCGAGCGAGAGCGAGCGGGTTAAGCGAAGGCGAAGGAGCTCGGAGACCAGGGCAAATGTCAACTGTAGATGCTGCTGGTGCATTGGGGGTTAAGAGTAGGGGTTAAGAGGAGCCTGAGCCCGGTTGCTGGAACCCCCTTTGGGGCGAAACAAAGGAACGGCACAAAAAAATGGGCCAAAAAGTTATTTTAAGCGAACAGCGAAAAGCGTGCGACAAGAATGAAAAAGCAGAAAGAAGGCACCACGAAAAGCATGAAAGAAAAGCGTCCATAAAGAGGCTGCTGTTCGGTGGGTGGCACTGGGGGGGACTGCAAGTTGGTAATCTCGAAACAATTATGCATACGCGCGCATACAGAGGGAAAAACACCAACAATAACCAAAACGTTCACTGGAAATCTGTGGCGCGTGAGCAGAGACAAAACGAGGGGGAAAAAAAACAAGAAAGTAGCCCAAAAGCCCGCAATGAAAGCGCAAAATGTTTGGCCATTAGCATAAAAAATAATGGCCACACACACACAACACAACCCAACGATGGCTACTGAGCAAAATAGGGAGGATATAGGGAAGGACATTGGGAGAGAAGGGGGTCTCTGGGGCATGCCTGGTGTCCATTTCATCGAAGACTTCATCTTAATCCTTTTCCAACCAAACCAATTGGCGTGAAAATGCCTTTTCCTGGGGGGTCATACACCCAATCATTTCGATTTTCCATTTAGCATTTAGGGGGAACCCTCACATAAAGAAAATTTAAGGTTTATACATTGTTTTTTATTAAATAAATACTGTTTTTGATTTAGAAAAAAACGTTATATGTTTAAACAACTAATAATATTAAATAATAAATCAAAAACTTGTATGGTTTTTCATTAAATAAATACTATTTTTGCTTAGACATGCAATGTATGTCCAATCTAATCTTTAATAAACCAAAAACCTTTAGTTAATGAAGTTTTGAAAGCATTTAATTAACCATTAAACTCAAATTATTATTAACTAGCAGAGATATTTATACAAATAATATTTTATAAAGGTAAAAAATTAAAGAAATTACACTTGGTTTCAGTAAGTTTCGAATTATTTACAAATTTGTTGTTTGTTTTTAAGAATTTTAAAAAAATATATGTATATATTCTTTGATATTTGATTATATATTATTATCAATATTTTTGTATTATATTTATATATTATGTATATTTTTTATATAGCTATTTTCTACTTCTTTTATACAAAAATCCCATTTTATTTCGAGTGTATCTAATAGCCAAAAGTCCACCGGCACATATTTCTCCATCATCATATTTTCTAATGTAATTTTGGGCATGAAATTCAACTGAAATAAATTGTTAAAAGGGGATTTTGTTAGCTTTACCACAAAATACATAATTAATTTGTATTAAAAGCCACACAACCAACAAAAACAAAGCCAAAAGAAATCAATTAAACATATAAACAAGTGTTTTAATAATAAATCTGTGTTCGGTACCTAAAAAAACCTTCCAACGAGTGACAATTAAAACAAAATCATCAAAAATATTTATAACAACAAATTAAACAAATAAAAACCAAACCAAACTCTACCATAAACTCAAAAATAAACCCAAATAACCCTAAAATATAACCAAATTATCTTACATTTTCTTCCGCTCCAAAAAAAAAGGCTTGACTATAAAATATTGATATGAAATATTGAATGAAAATACCTACTTAACTTTGAGGAATCACAACAACAGCCATCGATCGTTACATGGTTTATCTATCGTGAGGTGTAATTTTTCTCCGTGTCACCCAATCCTGTCCTGTCAATCGGCTCCCCTTCACATTGCATACTTTTATGGCCACGTCCTTGGCAGGATAAGAGGATGAGGTGGAGTGTGTTGTGTGTGTGTGTTTGAGAGGCAAAAAAGATACAAAATGCGAGCAAAAGTGAGGCCAATAAAAAGGCGATAAAATTGACGCCGATACAGGAGAGAGCAGGAGCAGCAGGAGCGGAGCAGGAGCAGGAGCAGGGACACGACCAGGAGTGAAGGAAAGGAGGAAGCGATAAGCGTATCCTGTCGGCAGAGTGCATAAAAAGGCGATATATATTCCCGTATTCCGTATTCCCTGTCCGGTGTGTCCTCGCTGCAGCCTCCGATAGCCGGCCGATTCAAATGCCTTGCGGTGATTAATGGGCCATTGGCCATTGCCAACGGGATGCGCATAATTCACCAGGCCAGAAGATACGGCCCCTGCCAATGGCTGGCCATGGGTCTGGGCCTATTTCTGGCTTTGGCCTGGACCACGGCAGCGGCAGCTGGAGCCATGGAGTCCTCGGCAGAGCTGCAGGCTTTGGGCTACAGCGAGGCAATTAAGGTGCCAGGTGCCGTCTCAATTAGCACCGAACGACCGAAACCCGGAGCAGGAATAGGAGCAGGAGCAGCACAACAACAACAACAACAACATCCCCACGAGAGGCTCTTGGCCCAACGCTCCGAATGGAAGCACAAACGGACGAAAGTCAAGCGCCGTCAGCAGCGCCTCAACTCGCAACACAGCAATCTCCCCGGGAGCAGCGCCTCCAATGCCACCTCTCATTACCATCACCACTACAGCAGCAACTACAACAACCCCTTGCCAGCGAACCTGCCGCCCCGGCAGCGCTACCTGAAGGTCAACCAGGTGTTTGAGAGCGAGCGCCGCATGTCCCCCGACGAGGTGGAGCGCAATCATGGCAAGATTGTTCTGCTCGGCCTCTTTGAGCTCTCCACGTCGCGTGGACCACGGCCGGATGGCCTCAGCGAGCTGGGAGCGGCCACCATGGCCGTGGAGCACATCAATCGCAAGCGTTTGCTCCCAGGATACACCCTGGAGCTGGTCACCAATGACACGCAGGTGAGTGAGAGGAAGGGTTTGGGTTCAGGTTTGGGTTTGGCTAGACTTCAGTCAGCGCCGTTTGTTCCATTACGAAATTGAATTTTCATTTAGTGGCGCGTGCAACATTAAAACTTAATAAGAAAAATCTGCAGCAGCGGCACAGAAGGAGCAGGACCAGCTGCGTCTGTGGCGGCCCTAAAAAAAAGAAGAAAAAAGCTGAAATAAGAGGGGCAAATATGTCATCAACGTTCTCAGTCTTCAGGCGCTTTTATTGCGTTGAGTCGTTGCCGCTTTTGATGGGGCACGCAAATGTACCAAAGCACCAAAAGGCACTGAGAGAAAATAACAAAAACAAATGATATACAAAGTCCTTAAGAACAAATTTCCCTTGGCTTTTCTTGCATAATTCCCTTAAGTTTTTGTTGGTTAGACTTCAAACTTGAACCTTTCTTAGATAAAAATCTATGAATTCTTCATTAAAATTACTTATATACCACACCATTTGTTTCTCTCAGTGTACGCGCATATGCACATCTTCTATAACTGACAGTCATATCTGGAGCTGGGATCTCTGCTCCTTCTGTGTCTCTATCAAAGTCGACATTTTAAAAATGTTTATTGCGCCATCTCGCCGCCTTTTTTATGGCGTCGAAACGAGTCGGTGAACAGCGGCCTTTGCCCTCTGTTTATATATATTTTTTTTCCTTCTCAAACGCCTTCTCCTCCGCCATTGCTCATCCTTCATCCTGCGCTACTTCAGTGCGATCCTGGAGTGGGCGTGGATCGGTTTTTCCACGCCATTTACACACAGCCTTCGACGCGGATGGTGATGCTGCTGGGATCGGCCTGCTCGGAGGTCACCGAAAGCCTGGCCAAGGTGGTGCCCTACTGGAACATTGTGCAGGTGAGTCTGCCGACTGATTAAAATGCAAATACAACATCCACCTCCACCGCCACATTCTAATCGGGGCAATTTCTCAAAAATCTAATCAACTCACGTGCCACACGCTCGATTAGCATAAATGCGGAGGGAATCTTTGGAATGGAGGAGATCGGGGATCGGGGGATTGGATACTGGGTTACTGAATACTGGCACCCCATAAACCTTTGAGCCATAAACATTTCCACAGCCGCAGCAAATTATGAGGTCCACAAATTCACTTAGAACGTTCTCCTCCTCCATCCCCCATTCAGGACATTTGCATTTAACCTTTGAAGTTTCATTTCGGGCAAAGCGTGTGTGTTGAATGGTTGGTTAGAGGCGGGGATTCCTAGACGGAGGCATGTCTTGCATTTTAAGCGACCCCCGAAAACACCAAGAATATATATTTAGATAAATACTCCTCGAATTGAAGGTCTCCTTTGGCTCAACTTCGCCGGCGCTGAGCGACAGGCGGGAGTTCCCCTACTTCTATCGGACCGTGGCCCCGGATTCTTCGCACAATCCGGCCAGGATTGCCTTCATCCGTAAGTTTGGCTGGGGCACAGTGACCACCTTCTCGCAGAACGAGGAGGTGCATTCCCTGGCGGTGAACAATCTGGTCACCGAGCTGGAGGCGGCCAACATTTCCTGTGCGGCCACAATCACCTTTGCGGCCACGGATTTTAAGGAGCAGCTGCTGCTGCTCAGGGTGAGTCAAGCCACAAGAAACATAAAACATAAAACATTAAACATTTGTACTTAAATTGCTAAAATTAAAACGATAAACGCAAACTTCTGTATGATTTTATGGCAAAACATTATTAATTTGGCCGCAGTTTGGTTTTTCTTTTGTTAATTGCAAGATGGCAGAGAAGTTAAAGAGCTTTTAAAACTTATTAAGCTTGATTTAAAAATATTTTAAATTTTAATTCTATAAACCTAATATTTTATTAAATAATTTTACATTAAAGACAGACTATAGGTTCATATTAGAACCCATCATAGACCAGCTCAGACTTTTTTTAAACTCATACAAAATTCTTGTATTCCCCTTTTTGTTTTCATTTCTAATAAACTTTTTATTTATATTAAAGTCTTAAATTATATTTTCCTATATTTTCCTACCCCCTTTCCTATTTAGTTTTTCCAAAGTTTTTCCTTCTTCAAATGACTAAGAAAAATATTGCATCATTAAGTAGAGCAAATCGACAGCCCTGGGCTGATGATTGTTGCCTATTTTTTTCGAGTGTGTGGGTGGAGTGTTTCTAATCGAAGGATGACAAATGACAAATGGGCATCCTTACGTCCCTTCCAACTTTCGTATCGCCACAGGAGACGGACACGCGCATCATCATAGGCAGCTTCTCGCAGGAGCTGGCACCGCAGATCCTGTGCGAGGCCTACAGGCTACGCATGTTCGGGGCGGACTATGCCTGGATTCTGCACGAGAGCATGGGTGCTCCTTGGTGGCCGGACCAGAGGACCGCCTGTTCCAACCATGAGCTGCAGCTGGCTGTGGAGAATCTCATTGTGGTGTCCACGCACAACAGCATCGTGGGAAACAATGTCAGTTACAGTGGACTGGTGAGTTAATGGGGTGAATGGTTAGGTGCACGGGGAGAAAAAGTAGAGGGGAAATAGTAAAGAAATATTCTTCATTTTTTAACTAATTAAAAACCAAAAATTATTATTAAAGCGTAATTTTAATAGCCTTTAAATTCACAGAAACATAATTTAATCCCCTAAGGATAGCCCCTCTGTTTTCCTCTAGTTTTCTTGCCGTGTTTCTTGTAAACAGACTTTGCCTTGTCCTTTGTCCTTGTCCTTCTCCTTGCTCCTGCCTGCCTCCTCCTCCTCCTTCCCTTCTGTGCGCGTCCAGAGTGAAATGATTTATTTGATTAGACAATCCCGAGGCTGCGATTGCGTTTGGCGATGGTTTCAGAGATGGCAATAGCGATGGTGATTGCCAAGTGGCAAGCCGCCGCCGCCGCCTAAGTCCTGCCTGTCATCGCATTCGCATTCGCCGTGGCAGACGCGCTCTTTTACGGCTCTTTTAGTGCCTGGTCATGAAATTGTGGGAATGAAATTCTGGCTGGGATGGGGATGGGGAGGCGGGATAGGCAATCTCATTACTGTGGCATTCCTGCGGCAATCGTGGTCTGTTTAATCGCATTTCCACTTGGCAGAACAATCACATGTTCAACTCGCAGCTGCGCAAACAGTTTGCCCAGTTCCATGGCCAGGATGTGGTCTCTGGATTGGGTTCCAGGATCAGTGCAACGCAACGTAGAAGACGTAGAAGAGGAGCTGGAGGCAGCAGCAGCAGCAGCGGCAGTGGAGGCGGCGGCGGCGGAGGAGGAGGAGGTCACCTTTTCCCGGAGGCCATCTCGCAGTATGCTCCGCAGACCTATGATGCAGTTTGGGCCATTGCCTTGGCCCTGAGAGCCGCCGAGGAGCACTGGCGACACAATGAGGAGAAATCAAAGCTGGATGGCTTTGATTACACGCGCAGCGACATGGCCTGGGAGTTCCTCCAGCAGCTGGGCAAGCTGCACTTTCTGGGAGTATCGGTGAGTAATTGGGGGTTCTAGAAATTATTCTAATTTTGAATTCCTTAAATTTTGTTTTCTTTTCTCTCTTCCTCTCGTGCAGGGTCCCGTTTCCTTTAGTGGCCCGGATCGCGTGGGTACCACTGCCTTCTACCAAATCCAACGCGGCATGCTGGAGCCCGTGGCCCTCTACTATCCGGCCACGGACGCCCTGGACTTCCGGTGTCCCCGCTGCCGGCCGGTGAAGTGGCACAGCGGTCAGGTGCCCATTGCCAAGCGGGTGTTCAAGCTGCGGGTGGCCACCATTGCGCCGCTGGCCTTCTACACGATAGCCACGCTCTCCAGCGTGGGAATAGCTCTGGCCATTGCCTTTCTCGCCTTCAATCTGCACTTTCGGAAGCTCAAGTAAGGGTGGGACAAGGGAGGAAAAATCAATAACTAGATTTTGTGGATGTTTAAAATGCTTGAAAGAATTAAAAAGTTTTTTAAATATAGAATTTTCAGAGGGATATTTATTTTTCTCATTTAAAATGTAGTTTTCTGACTTTATTTTTGTTTGTTTTCATTTTTTAAATATTTTTATTACAAAAGCAAGACCTTAAATCTTTGAAAAACACAAAAAGTTAATCACTTACTACCAGTTTCTGATTTTTAATTGAACAAATTGATTGGCTTCCGAGTGGTTTTCTCCCCAAGCTAATATATATACGGATTACTTTGCACTTTCTCTGCATGAAAAAAATAAAAAAATAGAAAAAAACAGGAGGAGGTGGAGATGGAGTATAGGTTCCTTCTCGTTCTCATGACCTTCTCCCGTCTCTCACTCCACAGAGCAATTAAACTTTCCAGCCCCAAGCTGAGCAACATCACCGCAGTGGGCTGCATCTTTGTGTACGCCACCGTCATCCTGTTGGGTTTGGACCACTCGACGCTGCCCTCGGCGGAGGACTCCTTCGCCACGGTCTGCACGGTGAGTTATCCGGCGAAGCGAAGCGAAGCTCCTTAGCCTCATCCTGCTCCTGCTCCTGCTCCTGGTCCGCCTCCTTTGTTTGACTTTGACGGGTTTCTGGTGTGTAAGCAAGCGTGTGTGTGTGTGTGTGTGTGTGGGAAGTCCTCATCAAATATGACTTTCAGTTTCTGGCTGGCAACTTTCGAGTCGCGTTGGTTCTCATGTGTTTACTTTATTTATGCACCGCAAGAAAAACATTATTGTTTTTGCCTTGAAAGAGGCTTAGGGTAGGGCTTAGGGGTCCTTAAATTGTATTGTTTGTGGGGATTTTCTTTGTATTATTAAAATATGAATTGGAAAATGTAAGAAAAGACCAGACTTTAAATTAATATTTATCGATAGAATTTTAATGGAGAAATCTTAATTTATTGATATATAAATTTATGGGGAAGTATTTTAATTATAATAGGAATATATATTACTTTTGGCAGTCACTAGCTTTATGGCCTGAAATATTTGCATTCTTTGAATCGATATTTATTTTTTATTATTTTATAATAATTTTTTAGTGAAATATAAGTTTAAAATTTGCATAACTTTGCCAGAAATGCATCAAATTTGATTCGGAAAGCTTTTCTATGCTAGTTTTTTGTAGGTTAACAAGATTGCATACTGTATTTAAAATTTTTAAAAATCAAAATTTTTTGTAATTTTTGATAATTTTAATGATGTAACCCCTTGTAAAATTTTGAAAAAATTGCAAAAATATGATTTTTCACCGGACATGGCCAGAAAGATTTGCCTGTTTATGCTGATCAAGAATATATATGGTTTATAGGGTCGGAAATAAGTGCTTCACTAAATAAAATTATAATTCTATTCAAGAAAACCGGAAATATTTTTATTTTCTAAAAGGATATTTTCCATATTTGGTTTGAGTTTTTTCTACAAATCAAAGTAAAACAAAAACAAACCCAAGCTAAAGATTATTATGAGCTAAATAATATTTTTTATAAGGATTAAAGAACTGTTTAATATTTAATTTAGGTAAATAGCTTTATTTTATTCAATATAAAAACATATATATTTTTGGTGTGCCAGTGTGTGCTCCTCTTGCCAAGCTCTACTACCTCTGAACTGGGTACTATAAATAGCCAAAGGTTTTTTGGCTGCAAATCCTGATGCTGCTGCTGCTGCTGTTGCTTTTTAAGCTAGAAGCCAAGTTGAGAGTTTGACGAGCTTTCCATCCAGATCTGCTGATGTTCCTGTCCCTCCCACTCCTGCTCTGGCACCTCCCACCATCAGCCTTAAACGCCACTCTTGGGAAATTTGCTGGTCGCTGTTGTTTCTGTTCCAGTTCCTGTTCCGCTTTTCCTTGTTTCCAGTTTGTTTTTTTGTTATTGTTGAGGAGGCCCTCGGTCCTCGCCGGAGGCAAAGCAAGGGGGGGACGCCGGAAAATGCAAACACATGACACGGAAATTTACAACTTTTGTGATATTCCTTTATTTGCATAAATTTGAAACGCACAACACACACACGCACAGCTTTGCCAGGATTGTGGTCCATTGATGACTTGTTTCCCTTGTTTGCCAGCCTTGTTTTCCTTGGGCCTGCCTGACATGACACTTGCCGTGTTACAAGGCTTCTCCCGCTTCCGCATCCGCTCCCAGTCCTGCTCCTCATTTAACCTCCGCCTTATCCGCTTATCATCCTAACCACAGGCACGCGTCTATCTGCTCTCCGCTGGTTTCTCGCTGGCCTTTGGTTCGATGTTCGCCAAGACCTACAGAGTCCACAGGATCTTCACTCGAACTGGTAGCGTTTTCAAGGACAAGATGCTGCAAGACATTCAGCTGATACTGCTCGTCGGAGGCTTGCTCCTGGTGGATGCCCTGCTGGTTACACTCTGGGTGGCCACCGATCCCATGGAGCGGCATCTCCACAATCTGACGCTGGAGATAAGTGCCATCGATCGCAGCGTGGTCTATCAACCTCAGGTAAGTCAAGATGTCTGCTATGAATCTGATGAAGTGAATTATGGGTAAAGAATAGGTTAAAAAAAAAATAAGAAAAAACAAGTTTTAAAGATTAATAAATTTAAATAAAACAATTAACATTCAAATAAAATTTATAAATTAAAACTGACAAAAAATGAGATGAATCTTCTTCTAGTGAAAGTAGATCAATCGTACGTTGGGGAAGACGAAATTTATGGGCAAAAAATAGGTTTAAAAAAAAATAAAAAAAATAAATATGGCTTAATTTGAAAATTAATGAAATTGAATAAAACAATTAACAACTTTATTAAAAAATTTATAACTTAAAACGCAAATATGACTACAAAGAGGCATCTTCTTCTAGTGAAAGGAGGCTTCTACAGAGACAATGAAGACTCTGAAAATGATGTGATAACATTATGGGTGAAAATAGATTTTAAAGAAAATTAAAAATAAAACATAAATTAAAATTAAAATCAGAAAACAAACAAATAAATAAAATAAAATAAAGAATTTTACCAAGATATGTAAACGCAAATAAAAAGCAAAAGAAGCCACAAAATAAATAAAAAATATTTAAATAAACAAAAGATGTTTTCACTTTGAAGTCAGCTCACTGAATGATGAAATAAATATTCTTGAAAGTCGAATGTCAACTAAAAATCAGCAAGGCCTACTAGTGCTGAGAATTGACAGGCTTATCGATAACTCTAGAGTGCTCTATCGGTGTTATATCGATAACTATCACTGGTGAAAACTATGACAAAAAGAAACATATTTCAAAGCCTACTTTTGACACATTTTTAATTGATTTAAAAAATGTTAAATATAATTATTTTCATTCACCAAAATTGCCATTCAGGTGGAAAATAGTTTTAATTAAATATTATTGTCGCGACAGTTATTTATTGGCTTCAATTGAGTGTTAATTGAAAATGCACAGCAATAATAAATAATAAATAATAAAGCAACACAAAATAGAGACAAAGATTCGTTTGAATTATTTTTTTTATATTATTTGAAATGCTTTATTATTTATTCAATTAAATCTGATTTCGAATGTGAATGCTCTATTTAATACAGTGTATTTTTGTTAGTCAAATAAAAAGCGGAATTTGAAACGCTTAAAAAAGAAAAACAAATGTAAACAAATGGCAAACAGCGCTCGTTTGTCCGGAAAGCAAACTCAAAATAAAAATACTAAAAATTAAATATTATTTATAAACAAAACGTTTGTTGTTTATAATTCCTATTTTTTTCACAGAAAAATGACTAAAGAACTGTGAGAAATATTATTTAAAATAATCTTAGAGGCAGATTTTTTTCAGGAATATTAATTGGGGTCTTTTTCAATATTTTCTCTTCTCCTCCAGGTGGAAGTATGTCGCTCGCAGCACACTCAGACCTGGCTAAGTGTCCTCTATGCCTACAAGGGCCTCCTGCTCGTGGTGGGCGTGTACATGGCCTGGGAGACGCGCCACGTCAAGATCCCCGCCCTGAATGACTCGCAGTACATTGGGGTCTCTGTCTACAGTGTGGTCATCACCAGTGCCATTGTCGTTGTCCTGGCCAACCTGATCTCGGAGCGTGTGACGCTGGCCTTCATCACCATAACAGCCCTGATCCTGACCAGCACCACGGCCACGCTGTGCCTGCTCTTTATACCCAAGCTTCATGACATTTGGGCAAGAAGTGAGTTTGGGTTTCGGGATTTTTAAGTGTATTTTATTTATTGTTTTTCCTTAATCAATTAACCCTCTGAAAACCCCCTATTAATCCCTTGCTTAATCCCTCCCTCTCCCCTCCTAGACGACATCATTGATCCCGTGATCCACAGCATGGGCCTGAAGATGGAGTGCAATACACGACGCTTTGTGGTGGACGATCGTCGGGAGCTGCAGTACCGCGTGGAGGTCCAGAACAGGGTCTACAAGAAGGAGATTCAGGCCTTGGATGCGGAAATACGCAAGCTGGAGCGCCTGCTAGAATCTGGACTGGCCACCTCCACCACGACCTCATCCTCCACCTCTCTGCTGACCGGGGGTCACCTCAAGCCAGAGCTGACGGTCACCACACAGATTCCCTTGCCAAGTAAATCGCGAACGCCCAGCATTTCGGGCATTCTGCCCAACCTGCTGTTGTCTGTGCTGCCACCGGTGATTCCCCGGGCCAGCTGGCCCTCGGCGGAGTACATGCAGATCCCAATGCGTCGCTCGGTGACCTTTGCCTCGCAACCGCAGCTGGAGGAGGCCTGCCTGCCCGCCCAGGATCTGATCAACCTTCGGCTGGCCCACCAGCAGGCCACGGAGGCCTCCAAGACGGGCCTGATCAACCGGCTGAGGGGCATCTTTTCGCGCACCACCTCCAGCAACAAGGGCTCCACGGCCAGCCTGGCCGATCAGCAGCAGCAGAAGGGCCTGAAGGCGGCCTTCAAGTCGCACATGGGTCTGTTTACCCGCCTGATTCCCTCCTCGCAGACCGCCTCCTGCAATGCCATCTACAATGCACCCATCCAGGGCAGCGGCTCCTCCGAGGTGACTCCCCTGGACTCCACACACTCGAATGGCAATCATCTGAAGCCCATTCACCGGGGCTCGCTGACCAAGAGCGGCACCCATCTGGATCACCTGACCAAGGACCCCAACTTCCTGCCCATTCCCACCATTTCGGGGGGAGAGCAGACTTTGGTGGCTTCGGGGGACCAGCAGCAGCAGCCAGGAAAGTTTGTAAAGCTGCTGGAGACCAAGGTGAACTTTCAGCTTCCCAGCAATAGGCGCCCCTCGGTGGTGCAGCCTGTGCCCAGCTTGAGGGAGCGGGTTAGGGGCTCGCCGCGCTTCCCTCATCGCATCCTGCCGCCCACCTGCAGCCTGAGTGCCCTGGCCGAGTCCGAGGATCGTCCCAGCGAGAGCAGTCCCTCCATCGTGGGCAGCTGCAAGTCCATACCCAGGATCTCGCTGCAGCATGCCACCAGTGGCGGCACCTGGAAGTCCATGGAGACGGCGGCCAAGTCCAGGCTGTCGCTGGGGGACTCTCAGGAGGAGGAGCAGCAAGTAAAGGTTGAGGCTTTGCCCCTAAACGGCCTGGATTAGGTTTAGAGAGCCCTCGTAAGTCCATGTCCAAGTGAAAATCCTCGTCCAAGTCCTCGTCAATTAGAAGCGAAACACCAAGCAATTATCTCCCGCCCGCCCCAGAGGAATCCCCGCCAGCAGAGCGCGTGGGCAACTGACCAATCATCAGCTTAAAGCAATCAAACGCATTAGGGTAAATCGCTAGATAAGTCACGATAGGAATGAATACCCCCACTTCTGGTCATCTTTCCCCGGAACTTGACGCAGAAATTACATGCAGAGAAAAACCCCCGAAAGAGTAGCAATTGAATTTACAAAGTAAAGTAAGAAACTTAGAGCCAAATCATCATAGTTATTCGTGTGTTGAGTCTTTGTATTTAAATATGGGAATAGTTTTATAAAAACTAACATCAATCAGCCAGTATTCCGCTTTAAAAGAAATCTTAGGAACAAGTTGAAGCTCTCGATGCCAAATTTAGTATTTTAGACGGTTTTTTTTTACTGAAATTTAATATTTTATTTAAAGATTTGGGTTTATTTTTGGGATTTGTTATTTTATAAGTTGTATTTATTTTTTAAGAATTTTTTCTTGGCAAAAAGTAGTTCTTAAGGTAACTTTATATATATTTATTTATTTATATGATATTTATATTTTATAAACTATTATTATTATTTTTCCTATCATTAACAAATTTTTAAGCAAGTTCGGATTAGGTTATTATTAAGTTAAGTTTAAGTTATCATTCTCATTTAATTTTTCTCCTTTAAAATCTGACTTTACTAGGATATAATCAAGGTCATTTGAACATAGTTTTAGGACCTAGTCTCTTATGTCTCTCTTTCTCTCTGTGTAGAACCTCCTCTCCGCCATGTGATTGAACCCTGGATCCTAGAGACAACAGCCCTCTCTCATGTAGGCTAAGTAGATGTTCCAGTTGCTCCCGCCAAGTTGTGATTAAACCGCTAGTCCCTAGTCCTTGAGTCTCCTAGTCCTTCCTAGGCTAAGTAGCTGTATTAGTTGATTTCCTTTTCTCGTTGTTGTGAGGCCGCAGGACAAACTGTATCCTGCGGTGTATCTCTACAGTGTATCCCAGTGAGCAATACTAAGTAAAGTACTTAAAGTTTAGACTTTAGAAGGAGAATGAGTGTCAGAAGCAGAAGGAGTATCCCAAACAAGGAGCCGAATCAGAACCAGAATCAGTAGTAGGGTTAGAGATGGGGGAAAGTGTATGATTAATTAACCCAAAATCATGTGTAGTAGGAGTCCAGAGATGTTAGGGCCAAAGCCAACACTTGAGAGCTGCTCAAGACTATAAGCCATAAGTTTTAGCATTGTAATCCAATTCCACTCTCACCTTCCACAACCGACCGGCTAACTTGAATAAACAGAAAAGTCTAAGCAGAAATGCCAAGCCAAGGATAATGATTAATTAATTAAAGTTGTTTTATTGAGTGGGCAAAGGGAACACCACCAGACTCGCCATCTCCATTTCCATCTCCTTCTCCTCTTCCAGCTGCAGATACAGATACAAATGTCGGAGGCGTACCAAGAGAAATGACTTTGTATAAAGCCGTGAAATGAGTTGGCCAAGCTGAACCGTATCCGGCGGATTTTGTGCACACAAAGGAGTCTAAGGACCTGGCGGCCACGGCCCCAAAACGAAACTAAATAGAGTTCGGTGATTAAGTTGACGCTGCAATTTGTTACCATAAATAAATAAATAAATCGGATGACCGAAAAACGGCGGGAGGTCTAACCTGAACCAGGAGCTCTTTCGTCCTTTGTCCTTCGTTCTTCGACCTGCAGTTTTGGCCCCTGTTTTGTGTGTAAATCCTCGTGAGTTTGGGTGTCGTGTGAATTTATCTTTATGCTCGTAAAACAAAAAGCACATGAAACGGAATCGGCCAAATAAACAGCGACGACAGCGATGTATCTGGGGGGAGAGATAAATGCACTGGGAAAAATAATAGGTACTTGGGAAAATTTAATATTTTTGGGTAGTATTTAAAATTGTTTTCACTTTTTATACCCTGAAAGGGTATTATAATTTCAGTCAGAAGTTTGCAACGCAGTGAAGGAGACCTTTCCGACCCTATAAAGTATATATATTCTTGATCAGCATCAACAGGGAAATCTTTCTAGATATGCCAGGAAGAAATCGATTTTTTAGCCATTTTTGCAAAATTTTATAAGGGGTTACATCATTAAAATTTTTGATTTTGATAAAAAATTGAATTTTCAAAATTTTTAAATGAAGTATGCAGATTTATTACCTGTAGAAAATCTTGCACAGAACAGTTTTCCGATTTAAAATTAATGCTCTTTTGGCCGAGTTATAATATTTTTAATTTAAAAAATCAAGAAGTTTTTTAATATAAAAAATCAGATTTTATAATACAAAATAATATTTTTCTAAGTCAAGGAATCATTTTCGACCCCATAAACCATATATATTCTTGATCAGCATCAACAGGGG